>KN818256.1:25825-47482 GCA_000827485.1 Amanita muscaria Koide BX008 | reverse complement strand
ATGAATCCCCGAGCATAGAACTCATCCTCGTCCATGCGTTTGAATAAGATGTCTGCACCGATCTTGGCAGCGCCCTTAGCAAAGTCACCGACTTTGTGCCAGTTGACGCTCCACCCACGGGCCTCAAGGTCAGCCACGGCTCTATATCAGATCATAAGCACACTTTCTAATCATAGGGAGAAAGAGCATCTACCTGGGAACGCCAGCGTAGTAGTATTCTCTCGGGATGACAATAGGTTGTGCGCAAACAGAGGCGGCAGTGAGGGCAAAAACAAAAACGGTGGTGGCCTTCATGTTGACTACTGGATAAACTAATGTACGTAGCAATGCTGGGACCAAGTCAATGACAGATATTTGCCGCTATAACCTGGACACTCACTGTCCTGCACTTAATCAGAGATGGGGAAAAGACAAGGCTAAGGAAAGTAAGTAAAGAGGGACATCGAAGAACGAAAGGTGGTGCTTACTGTCCAGCACCAGCCTTAGAGTGTGAGGTCGACTTGAGATGAAATGGTCTTTAATCCACTTCAACGAAGTCCTATTTATGCACTGCAGCAGAAGCCTTCGTATCGAGTCGCCTTGGAATGGTAATGATCTATTAGGATACACCGCTGCACCCAACCCATCTTCATCAAGGTAATATGATATATGATAATATCATATGACAACCTTGTGGAGGAATCCTGAGTTAGTTTGGCAGGACTGAGAAAATACGCCACAGAGACTTCTCCCGGCGTCACAGACTCCAGGAACCAATGCTTGAACTGGAAGAGGACCCCTAAAATAGAGATAAGAGTGTCAATGGAATGTTCTCGTGAGGTGTTAGATGCTGTTAGATGATGGCTATCACGGCAGTGGCCAAGATCGTTTAATATACTCCGGTCAAATATACGGTTGTCTCCGGTTGCGGCACAATAGTGGCACAACCTGTGCAAATCCGTAGATCACCACCCTGAGGTCAAATATGTTATCTTTCCTTCTATGTTCTCTCAGATCAATTGACATGCCAACAGAGAACATGTCCGATATTGTTTAACGCTGAAGACACTCAGGGCATTGAATATTTGAATGCTGTGTTCTAAATGCACGCAGTGAACGTTCTGCACGATTCATCAATGATGCACAACTTGAAGATATTCTCACCTTAATCTATGAACCATCATTGTGCGGTTTTATGATCTAGTCGCCTCCGCGTGCTCCCCAGATCTCACCCGGGGCCTTTTTATGGGGAAAGTTGCTAATGACCCCGACCCACGTCGATATGATGATGGTAGTTATGATAATATCAATGCTATGCATGCTAGTTGCAGGCTTCTCTTCGATGGTTAAGACACACGAAATCTTGATAACCCTTAATTAAACCTAGATTGTCATGTTCAAGTCTTCTAAGCTCGGGGCCTCGGAGAACCTAACGGGCTTCCGTTTCCAGAATCAATGTCAATGTGTCATGTGAAGAGGAGGTCTACTCCCCACTCCGCAAGTGTAACGACGGTACCCACCAGGTTGCGCAACTTTGAAAGTTCCTCAAGAATATCGACAAAGGCGCACTAGTGGGTAGCCTAGAGCACTAAGTGTATGGTTGCACCTTTCAGAAGCCAAAAGGCGGAGCTTAGTGCAGTCTATCATAAATCACGTTTTTTTGGACCTCTGTGTTCATCATTCCAAAAAGAAAGCTTGAGACAAGATTTGTAGAGAGATTACATGGGTGACCTACGCCTGCGAACGAGAAAATGCCCACCGGGGCGACCCAAACGTTGCCCAACCACATTTTGATTACCGTCCATTACTAATTTCCGCTCGTCGGTTTAGCAGCTGCAACGCGTTCTAAGCTTCAAGGTAAGCAATTCGCTGAGCGACCTTTGTTTTGTGATCGATTATTTGGATTGACAATCATCTATCTCAGAATATGACTCTGGTCGCATGCTCATTCTTCCAACATGACTGAACTCAACCAAACCCATCATGAACGCCCACAGTCTAGCACACACAAGCGTAACAAGAAGGCGCCAGAGCTGGGCCCAGGTGTCAAACTTGGCGCGGGAGACTCACGCATCGTCACAGATATTCTGCCCCCAGAGCTGGCGGGCGTCGCCTTTGCCAAGTTAAAAGAAGAAGTGAAGTGGAACACTATGTTTCATCGCGGCGGCGAGGTTCCACGTCTTGTAGCGGTTGAAGGCGAGGTAGCAGCGGATGGCAGGTAATGTCGCTTGAGCTCGAATGAGTCCGCCTACTGATATGCGATGATCCAGCTATCCGATATATCGACATCCTGCAGATGAATCTCCACAACTGTTGCCGTTCTCTGCCACAGTTTCCCAAATTCGTGAAGAAGTCCAAAGGGTGAGTCAATTGTATTACTACCTCCCTTTGGATCACACTAACGCTACTCGACAGGTCTTGAAACATCCTGTCAATCACGTCCTGATCCAATACTATCGTTCAGGAAAGGACTACATCTCGGAGCATTCCGACAAAACCATCGATGTCGTCCGCGGAACAAATATCGTTAATGTCAGCCTTGGCGCCCAGCGCGTCATGACATTGCGCACTAAGAAGGATAAGCTACGTCAAGAGCAAGAACAGGATAGCGAAGCCTCCACGTCGAGAGATACCCAACGTATTCCTCTGCCTCACAATTCCATGTTTGTCATGGGCCCGACGACAAATGCCGAATGGCTGCATGGCATTAATCATGACAATCGACCATTCAAGACGAAATCCGAAGTTGAGCAATTCAATGACGGGGAAAGGATCAGTCTTACCTTTCGTCACATTGGCACATTCTTGACTGCTGATGGGAAGATGATCTACGGTCAGGGTGCAAAAGGGAAGACAAGGGAAGAGGCAAGGCCTGTAGTACTTGGAACGAAGGAGGCCGAAACGTTGATACGAGCTTTTGGAGAAGAAAACCACTGCAGCGACTTTGATTGGGAGGCAAACTACGGGAGCGGTTCTGACGTTCTTCATTTCAGTCCCTAAGCACTACTTTCATTTTGCCTTCGAAAAGTCGTCAGGAGGTGTTGTTAGTTAGCTGGTCAACGAATTAGTTTTACTCGCGAGTAACTAACACTCGGTCACAACATAACGTGTGACAAGCATTACTTCTTATCGCAACGTTCATGTCGCAATCCTTGACTGCCGTCAGCTCTTTCTTTCATGGTGCCCACGATTTCACCATAACGGGTGGAAACTTTCTCGAGGTTTACGGGGACTACGTGAGTGTAACCATTGATGAAGCGGCAGTATTACTTAATGATATTCGTAGAATGTCCACAACTACATCGCATCCGCTTCGGCCACTGATAACCTCCTCCCTTTACCCCCTCTTAAACACTCTAGCACGTTATTCACAGGACGAAATGAGTACCTTCAACGACTGAAGGAGTATTTCAGTCCCCTTCCCAACTCGGAAAGGAAGTCATTCCTCTTACACGGAATGGGGGGTATTGGTAAGACCCAGATCTGCCTCAAATTCATTGAGGAGACCGCGAATTGGTGAGCCGTGTTTTTGTTGTTGTTAGTCTTTGAGGTTACACGAGTTCATAGGTTCTCGGATGTGTTTTGGATTGACGCATCTTCCAAAGATGCCATCGAGCTCCGACTCAAGCAGATTGGGAAAGTGAATGCTCTCACTTCTGACCCTACAGCTTCAGCTGCTTTGCAGTGGATCTCGAGCAGAGATAATTGGCTGATAGTATATGATAATGCTGATGGAGGATACGAAGTAATCGAAAAGTTCCTCCCACCTGGGAACAAGGGTAACATTTTGATAACGAGCCGAAATAGGGCCATGGGTAGAATAACCTCCCATAAGAGCTCTCTTGAAGTGGGACATATGGGAAAGGTGGAGGCTATTCTTTTGCTTTTACAGTCTGCTGGCCGTGATGACCAGTCTGGTGATGAGAGAGATGTAGCCAGGAGCATTGTTTCAAACCTGGGTTACATTCCACTTGCTATTGATCAGGCTGGAGCCTATATACAAGCAAGCAATTGTGACCTTGGGTCATACCTGCAGCTGTATAATGATCATTGTGCTCAATTAATGTCAAAATCTGGGTTCAAAGGTGCTTCAGATTATGGATATTCAACATATGGCACTTGGGAGATTTCAATGAAAGAGATTGAGCTCAGGGCTACAAAGGATTCAAGCCCCCAGGCACAGGCTGCTCAGAGTGCACTGGCCCTTCATAGTCTCTTTGCATTTTTGCATCATGACAATATTTCAGAGGAGATTTTTTGGAATGCTGCTCAGCAATTCCAGAAGAGGAAAGAAGAGAAGAATGAACTTCCAACATCAATTTCATTCCTGGATCCTAAAATCCTGTTTCTGACTGAAAAAGGTCTATGGGATAAATGCCAGTTTCAAGAAGGCATCCAAGTTTTGCTTTCATTTTCTCTAATAAAAGCCAGCAATGGGCTGTATTCAGTGCATCCACTTGTGCACACTTGGAGTAGGGTTAGGATTCCAAAATCAGATGCAATTGAAGGATGTAAAAAAGTAAAGGCACTGTTGTCATGCTCAGTAGAACCTGACTATTATAAGGACAACTTTGTGTTCTGTGGATTGGTGGCTCCACATATCAGTGCAAGCTTTAGACATGCCACATGGTTACACATGGATGATGTGTACTATGATGATGAGTGTGAAAACTTTGCCTTTGTTTTCCATAGGATTGGAAACTTGGATGAATCAGAGAAGCTGGAAACACAAGTCATGAACAGCAGGAGAGCAAAGATTGGGGTGAATGATCCAGGGACCCTTGACAGCACAGTTAATTTGGCTTTGACTTATTTCAGTCAAGGAAGATGGGCAGAAGCAGAAAGTCTTTTGCTCCAAGCATTAGTGATATCTAGAGAAACCTTAGGGGAGCATGACAAGAAAACACTCAGAATCATGTCCAACTTGGCTGTTATATATTCACATCAAGGAAGGTGGCAAGAGGAGGAAGCACTGAAAGTGCAAGTAATGAGGCAGAGGAAAGAGGATTTAGGTCCCAACCATCAAGACACTCTGAGTGCCATGTCCAACCTGGCAGCTTTCTATGCCAACCAGGGGAGGTGGGATGAAGCAGAGAAACTATGTATAGAAGCCACAGAGTTAACAAAGATAAATCTTGGGGCAAATCACCCACAAACTCTACATTGCATGTCAAATTTAGCAGTAATCTACAGAGACCAAGGAAGGTGGGAACAGGCAGAGAACCTGCTTTTGAAAGTTTTTGAGTTAAGGAAAGAAAAGCATGGAAATGAACATCCAGACACACTTTCAGTGATGTCCCACATAGCATCAACATATCGCATGCAAGGAAGGTGGAAGCAAGCAGAGGAGCTTCTTTCTAAATTGATGCAGCTGAGAAGGGCAAAACTTGGACCAAACCATCCAGATAGCTTGGCTACTATAACAAATCTAGCTTTCATATACCTTGAACAAGGAAGGTGGAGTGAAGCAGAAAAGTGGTTTTCAGATGCAGTGGAAACAAGTGTAGACAGGCTTGGGCAAGCACATCCACAGACTCTGGTTAGCATGGGTGGCCTTGCCTCCACATATATGATGCAAGGCAAATGGGATAAAGCAGAGAACTTGGGAGTTAAAGTGATGGAACTCAGGAAGGAACAGCTTGGGAAAAATCACCCTGAGATTCTTGTAGCAATATCCAATCTTGCATCAACTTATATGAACCAAGGAAGGTGGGAACAAGCTGAAATTCTTTTCAAAGAATTACTGGAAGCGTGCAAAACAAGTTGTGGGACAGATCATCCTCACACACTTATGGTCATGGGTAACCTGGCCTCCTGCCATCAGAATCAAGGAAGGCTGCAAGAAGCTGAGAGGCTACAAGAGATTGTTGTGGAAAGAACTAAAATAAAACTTGGTCCAAGTCATCCAAGCACTCTTACAGCCATGGTCAATTTAGCTTCCACTTATCATAAACAAGGGAAATGGCAACAAGCTGAAGAATGCCTCCTACATACTATTGATGAGTTTAGATCAAAATTTGGAACTGACCATCCAAGGACTCTCACTGTCATGGCTAATCTAGCCTCTGCATACAATGCTCAAGGAAAATGGCAAGAAGCAGAGAAATTGAAAGTGGAAGTGCTGAAAGCCAGGAAAGAAAAACTTGGTGATGAACATCCTGACACACTTGGTAGTATGTCAGCCTTGGCAATTACATATTCCAATCAGGGCAGGTGGGAAGAAGCAGTGAGGCTATATCTCCAGGTCATAGAGACAAGCAAACAGAGGCTTGGACCAGACCATGCAGCAGATACACTTGAAACCATGGCCAATCTGGCTGCCACATATGCAAAGCAAGGGAAATTGGAAGAAACAGAGAAGCTGGAGACAGAAGTGATGGAGATTAGCAAGGCCATGTTTGGTCCAGAACACCCTGATACATTATTCAGTATAGCTTCCCTGGCTGTCACTTACAGAGACTTGGGAAAGCTGGAAGAGGCAGAGAAACTACTTGTGGAGGTTACAGAGAAAAGAAAGCTCAAATTTGGGATGAACCATCCTGACACGCTTACGGGGATGGCCAATTTGGCTGGTACATACCATCTACAAGCAAAATGGGAGCAAGCAGAGAAGCTGTTCATTCAAGCCATAGAAGGATCCAAGGCAACATTTGGAGCAGGTCATCCACGTACACTTACAATGATGGCCAATCTGGCTTCTACATACTATGAACAGGGAAGGCTGGAAGAGTCGAAGAAGCTGGAGGTTCAAGTTGTAGAAGAACGGAAGGCAAAGCTTGGAGTGAACCACCCGGATACCCTCATTGGCATGTCTAGCCTTGCCACCACATTCATTGCTCAGGGACTATGGGATGAGGCAGAAGACATGCTGAGTAAGGCCGTTGTAATGATGGAACAAGTAATGGGGCCTGAGCATCCAAGGACTGTACAATCTACACAGAAGCTGGAGCGGTTGCGAGATGCGATGGAGAAGGAGAAAAGAAAGCTAAAGGTAAGTGGCGTGGGTTTCAAACAATCCGCCGAGTTTCGTCTGATTATGTTATGTTTTTCAGAAATCGTCCAAATTCGAGGACAAATTCAAGAAAGCGATAAAAAAGCTCTTTTGAATGATACGATACGATTGATATTAGTTTGTTGAAAGAATTCTCAAAGGTCTACAAAAGGTCTACTACTGTATAATGTTGAAGGTGTTACAATTTGGTTACGATGAACATAAGAAAATTGAATGTGATTAAATTTTGGTCGGGGTAGCGCTTCGGGAACCTATATGCAAGAAGAATAAAATGCAAGAAATCGCTATGATCAACGAAGCAAAATGCTATAATCTAGAACGTTCGGTAAATGGTAAGCAATGGGAATAAATGAAGTCGGAATAGAACATATTGAAGATGAATGAGCCGGAACCACCCTGATGGTAGCACGGTTGACTTTCATTTCGTAGCGGATTCACTCGTCGCTTCCGTCACCGAGTCGCGGATCCTTCCACTGGCGCTGAACCGACAGCCGATGATCCAGAGCTCCCATTGGGAGGGCTACTTGATACGTTGCCTGTGTCCCTGGTCACAGCACCAGCCGTGGTCGCAGTATGATATGTTCTCGGTCGCATAGGGGACAGCGCAGCAGGCGCAGGTTGTGACAGCCGAGTTCGCTGTCGAGAAGAGGACGATCTCGATGACTCTGAGGAGGAATCAGGCGTTAGCCGCTGAATGCCAGCCGCCACAGCCGAAGATCGCTGACCCGCCGGGTGTTCCTCTCCCAATCCCTGATCTTGTCCTTCCGCTTCTTCGGGGACTGTCTGTCCCTCTCCGAGGTGTTGTAGCCGTGTCCGGTGCGGGAGTGGATGTCCAAACGTATAGTTTTCGTTACTACTGCTGCTCATTGCGGTTCCGCCACTTCCACCACTCGCGTTTCTAGAATGTGTCTTGTCGTCTGATTGATACGCCAAATCCGCGTGCTGTATCTGAACGTCGTACAAACCCGAAATTCGTTCATCGTTTTCAAGGCTGTCGTCACCTTCGTGCCTGGGGTCGTCAGGGTGAATGGTATGTTCATTATTGGAATGATTCCCAGAATGTTGAGATTGGACCCGTGTGCGAGGAATTCTTAAGCTATCGCCGACGATACTTCCTTCATGCTCGCCTTCGTCTAATCTAGCCATCGAGTCCGTCCGTGACCGGTTAATGACGCTTTGAACAAGATCGATGGATGACTGTGAAGCCGCTCCGATTCCTTGCATCAATGATTGTGCTCTAGAACGCACATATGCTGACGCAGAAGATGTGCTTGACCTAACTCTCCGAACTCGAGAACGAGACCGTGATCTGCCACCGCCACCCACAACGCTCACATTCACACTCCCCAAAGAAGAACGGAATGAGCGTGGTGACGATGGTGGAAGTGGACTCGAGGTCGTGTCAGAAGAGACGACACTCGAGTGGGATTGAGTTCGGGAAGTCGATGCAGTTCCACGTATGCCGCTGATCACACTGGCAATCAAGGAAGGTCGAGGACTTCGTGGCGCAAGAGCAGAGGCAGGCGAAAGTAGACCGACGCTATCGTCTTCGGAATGTGAAGAGATCACTGACTGATCGTCATCCATCACTTGATGTCTTTGTTCTTCGTACCCAGGTGCGGTTACAAGGGTAAGGACGGCACCTTGCGTTCGAGGGAACATCACTGGTGGAATGACAGTGGAAGAAGTAGCAGGTGTGGCGTCTGGTGCTGCATTGTGCCTTCCTCGGACTCTTGCCCTTCTTTCGGCAGACTGTGGATGTCGTGGTGGCATGGGAATGCTGCTGCTGCCACTACTGCTCTCGTCCGAACTGGTAGTAGCCTGACTACTCTCCGTCGCGCTGGCATTATCGCTAGACTGGGATGCATCCGAGGCGCTGGATTCAGCCGTTGCGTTGGCGCTAGAACTCGACGACTCTTGATCGGTGGATGAGCTATTAGGCTCATCGCGTGTAGCCGCTGTTCCGGGATGTCCAAGTCGAGGAGATTGTCTGAACTGGAAGGGGTATCTCGACGAGAGGGGCTGGCCGAAACTTGAAAGCGAACCAGATTCCCTTCCCTTTTCAGATGATGCCGTTGGATTTTCGGTAGACTGGGGATGATGAGTCGACCCACTGGTTGCTGCACTACTTGGACTCTTCGCGCGTTCACCGGAACCAGTAGGGGAAGGCGGGAAAGGCACTTTGTCTGACGAGATCTGTGCTGCTTCTGTCGTGAAAGGGTACGGCTCCACAAGCTGTTGCCTTTCCTTCGATGAGCGCTTGAGCACCTTTGGAAGGGCGCCGTCTAGATGAGTAACACTTTCCACCTTGGGGTCCTGGAACAAGTCTCCCGAAAGCACACCGCGCCTGACTGGTGGTGGAAGTGCGGGGAACCCAATGGCAGCCATTATTTGTCTAACACCGTCATCATCCAATTCTTCAGTGTCGTTCTGCTTCTCTGCCCATGCTTTTGGAGGCTGTGTCGTCAAGCAGAACTGGTAAGCATGCTGTATTCGCATCCGCGTGCATTGGCGCCAAGACCACGCAAGAGTTGAACCGAGGTCTTCGGAGCCTGCATCGCCATAAACGTAGCTGTACCGTCTCTTCTCGATCTCTTCTTCTTGCCATCGATATCGTGGCCCGCACAATCCGGCACAGCCTTCTTCACTCAGGATCCACAGACCCAACCTTCCAACGGTATTAGCAGGAGCAAGTAGCAAACGGGAGCAAGAGATTACCAGCTGCATAGCAATACCATCACGCGCCATGCTGTCCAAGCAGCATTGACAATAAGAACACCTATTGCATAAGCAGACAAAGCACCGTCTGTATCGAAGAATGTAGGATCCCTGCTCATAACCACAGTCGTATTGTCCAGAACAACCTGAGGTAGTGGACTACCATAGGCAAACAATAATGACAAGCAGAGAGCTGCCCTCGGCAACAAGAGTGCCACTGTTGGGAGGTTTTGAGAGTAGAAGTAGAACGTCTCTGCGAGGCCGTCACGAAAACTACCTCGCTTGCGCGTGAATGCACTCAAGCGAAGGTGTTGCATGAAGCAAAAGTTAGTGTAGGATGTCATGCACACATAGTTGAACGCCGATGACGAGAGGTATAACGGCATCATGGCAGGGCGCTCTAATGCAATTGATCAGGCATTTTCAAAGCTGACTAACGTAAAACTTACTGAGACGCCATCTACGGAAGAAAGAGAATATAACCTCATATATGACCGTCACAATCAAAATCCAGACGAGCCAACAAGCAGCATAGGCAGCTGCGCCGAGAGCCCAGTTTCGGCCAGAGCCAGAAATACCAGGAGCCAGAGGATTCGGAAACTTAGAGACCCTGTAATCATGAAACGGTACCATCAACGGGGGAAGCGAAGAGAAAAGGGTCCAATTAGTTAAAGCTCTAACAGAAGACAGAAGCTGTCAAATAACTTACTGCACTAGAATAAATACGGCATTCAAGTCCAAGAACGTTTGAAGAGGGAGGTTCGCGAAAACAAGAAGAGGATAGAGATAAAAATAGATACGCGACCACTTGTTCGGTGATCGGAAAATTTGAAGGTGTAGCCCGCGCGCGTTGAATCTAGGATGAGAGGGTGTAGACAATGCAGCGACCTGTGCTGCAGCAGAGGCTGCCGCCCCGCCTGCTCTGGACAAAACTGGATAATGGGCCAGTGAAGGACCGCCAGGGGGGACGTGTCCGTGTCCGTGAATATGCTTCTGCGGATGACGTCCGTGGTGATCAGCCTTGCCGTTTGCGTCGCCCTTACCGGTAATTGAGTTTTGCAAGCTCACAATCCGGACGGAGCGTGGTGTAGGCTTTCGTCCGCCGAAATAACGAGATGGTGGTTCTCCGAGAGCTCCGGCCTCCACTTCAGGATGGGTAAGATCAGAAACAGGTAGCTGTTGCACTTGGCTAGTGTCAGGCAAGTCGTGGTGACCCTGCTGGTGTCCTGGGTCACGGATGACACCGAATTCGTGGTCAAAATCGGTCATGCCGGCAGAAGACTGGAATGTTGAACCGGGGACGGGAGGAGGAGGGCGTTTAGGCAGCCAAGAAGGATACCCTTCAGAATCCCTTGACATGCGGCGGTAAGGTGAGGGGGAAGAGGTGTCGCGGAGGCTGGTATTCATGATTGCTCTTGCAGACGGGGAAGGATGTGAGGGCGAGGTGGGAGACGGAGTAACGGTCTTCTTGTGCGTGCCGGCTGTGCTATGTGTATTGTGATTACTATTGGTTGCACTAGTAACATCAACAATAGCAAGATGATCTTCGCCCCCGAGTCCACTCGCGTGATGAGTCGCGTCGTCAGCAGAGGGAACAGCTGGTTCATTTTCCCGTCGTCGTGATTTTCGTGAAAAAAAGAACATAGTATATGATATGTTATACGATAATCAATTTCTTGCGTTTTTTGGTGATTATTGTTGAGACGGCAGCTGCATAAAGGTGTATAGATGCAGTTCAGAACCAAAGCCCAGTCCAAGCGCGCAGGGACAGATGAGAGTCAGAGGCGAAGAGGCTATGCGGGGAAAGCCGTGGGGGAGCGCAAGGACAGAGGCTTATGGACGGATGCCTCGTGTTATGGGCCTGCCTCGTGTTTCTTGGACGTTGAGCAAGAAAGAGAGCGCCTGAAATTTTTGAAAAATCCGTTCTGGATTGGTGCCCCTGATTTCCAACATTCCTTCCTTTTATGGTTATTCCCTTCAAAATTTAAACACGTACGGAACAAAATGCACCGCCCAAACGCCATATTCGACAAGCCTCATGTAAAGGCTTAAATAGAAGAGACAACGAGGACAAGGACATGCATCATGCATTGTCTCCGCACTAGAAACCCCGAAACGTTGTTTCAGTCGCTCTACATCTACTAATCCAACAAGTTGAACAGTTGATCGTTGATCACATAATGTGTTGATGTCGCCCGATCGTTTATGCGTTGTTGCTGCGGTCCTGACCATGTCTAAAGTTCAATTTTTGATCAACCCCGCCGATACGATGGGCCGTAGAAGAAAAGGTTCGTTCAAGCGCGATATCAAATGCTTCTGAACGACTGAGTAGGTGAATAGAAACGTACGGGCTCGAGCCCAGAAACTCGGCAGCTCGACTCGGACGTTCTTTCTGCCGTGATTTCATCTACCGGCTCCTTCACCCCTCTATCCTTAAATGACCGCAGGTGGGAGTCGGGTTTCATGACTTTGATCCAATAACGCAAGAACGTGTGGAAATCTGGAATACCATGACCACGGTGACAGAAGGTGACAGATCGGCCTGATTCGGCCATGATTGCTAAGTTAGCTAAGATCATGGATGGAAATGAGGTACAAGGTACACTAACACATGCCATATTAGTGGCGGACACGAACCGAACATGAGGCGAATATCTACAGGAGCGCCAGTGCCACGGAACTCGTATTATAAGTCACCCCCTCCCTACCAATCCCCCGCACGCCAACGTGTGGAATGATCCTTTCATTAGGCCCCTGCAGTGGCATTTGGTGAGTCCATGTCCGTAGTATCGACTTGTGTGCATCGCACAAATACCGCTGTACGACTTGCAGCACTAACCCTGGACTTGTAACACCATCAACTGGTTGAATCGACGCGGTCGACGCAGGGACATCCTGAAAGACGGACTGTGGATTGATGCCCTTGCTTTGTGATAGGAGTGGGTAATATGACCTTAATCCCCTGCGGCGATGAAACGCCAATAACACCATAGGCATGTAACGTTTTAGCGTTTGTAACCAGTTACCATACGGACGAGGACGTGGTGCTGTACCCCGAGTACCTCAAGGCGTGCTAGACAAATGCTGTACCGATTCAAGAATCTCTCTGTCCTGGGTTTTTTCGTACTTGGGGAAAAAGAAGAACACTGATTCGGGCTGTCCTTTCCTTTCAAAACGGGCACGCGAACATTAACAGCATTCAATAGCTACATATTCTGCTGTACATGAAAAGTAACGAATGTAAGAACACCGTTGTGATCTCCTATCAATAAATAGTTCGCAATCCGTGGGGCGCCTTTCCTGCAGGTCTCATTACAAGTAGTTTGTACAGTCTCGTGGGTTATTATCCATTGATCATCTAGTCATAAGCTGAGAGTGCTCGAGGTACAGGTTAATTCATATGAGCTTCATGTCGGCTTTTTGTCTTGGCGTGGGCGCCCCTTTCCGCGTCCACCAAGCTGATGGACATGGATTGGGTTGCAGGAACATGGAGCCGCAACGTCGACAACGTCGGTTGCTTAAGCGTGTCCTGAGAATTTAAGTGCGTTTCTTCGGTGGCCCTGCCCTGGCCGACACGAATAAGAATGAGATTGAATGTGATGCCTGTCATGGAAAAGTTCTGAACGGGATAGGAAGCTCACAGTAAGAGCCTAGAGGGAAATCGTGGTAGGACATACATACAATGGTATCCACCACTACCTTGAGAACGAAGTATTTGGGTGTGATATCGAGCATCGATGCAGACAAGTTCAATATGCTCGATATTGTGTACAAGATACCAGATTCTCAGAGGATGCGACAGGTGTTGTGGAGACGACTAGAACGTTGGCCAGTCTCTTTCGCGACGCGCAGTATTCGGTAGATGATAGCCGCTAGAAACCCGTTAGACGGTACAGTTTTCAATAGGACTTTGAGAAGCGTACATGTTGCGTATATGTTAACGATAATGTTGCACAAAAAGAAGACTGCCCAAACCAAAGAAAGCTGGATGTTGATTGGCTCAGTGATCGTGACCGCCACCACGAAAACCCCAACAATCGAGGAAGTGAAAATGCCAAACCACAAAACGACAGGTAAGAGTACGATACGCCATGATCGACCATAGACTGCCCAGCAGCGGTGTATCTGGGCGAGCACTTTAATCATCCCACTCCTGTTTCCGGGACAGACACGTACCAGAACAGCATCTACGATTAATATTGTAATATTTTCAATCATGATCTGGCAGTTGATGAGCAATCGCATTATCAAAGCATTCATGAGGATGTACATACCGTGACAACATTGATCCTATCCAACAGTGGCTTGCCCCAATTTTCCAAGGAGCCGACGGTGATTTGAAGAGTGAGAGCAAGGTCTATCGTGAAGAACATGAAAACGAGAACGGTTATCGTCGCCATGGCCCAGTTGATCTTCTCCCGAAGTTTCCAGCCCTTGTCATCGTAAAAGAGCCATCGAAGGCAGTGTACCAATGTGGTGACATAAAATCCGTACATGAGCGTTTGTACGAAAAGTGCGATCACGAATGGCACGTTCATGGAGTAGGACATATCTATGCATCTGTCGAGTGTTGGATGGTAGAGTTTTTATCCTGAGTAGTTCATTGTGATTCAATTGGGCACGACGTAGGAGTATAAACAATAAAGCTCGCCAACGTGTTGATCACTAGGGTCCTACATCGAGACAGTGAGCGTGTGTTTCAAAGTCAATCTCGTCAACGGAGATTTACCCTCCTGATAGCCAACTCCAGAACAATAGCACAGTCGCGCAACAACGCGCCATTGATATTGAACGTCACGTGAATTGACGGTTAGTGAAAAGTTCAAACCTCTTTGAGAGGACAATAGGTTACAATCGCGCGCTGCCGTTCAAAAAGATATTGTGATGGTTTCTCGTTGCAAGATGTCACTTGAGAAATTCTCTATTCAATACTTAACACCCAAGAAATATGTACGTAGGCTCGCTAACGTCGTGCGACACTAACAGCCTTTGACAATCGGTCGTCTGGCTGCACAAATTTCTAGATATAGCAAATTCAAAGAGTTTTGTGCAATTGGAATATTGAGTTAGGCCAATTTGCGATAACCATTAGGAAAAGATGGAAATTCACGACCCTGACAGCTGATCAGACAGCATCAAATCAAATATGATAAGGTAAGTACCTTACCGTCTGAGAGATGCGCCTCTTAAGAATCCAGGGAACTGAACAGTGCCAAGACATACAGGAACCTGTTCAAGCAAAGAAAAAGAAGCCTGAGATGGAGGAAGGAAAGCATGGTATGGTAATGTCATCTTCCTTTCACAACCACTCCTGATTTCACGCTACGTGGCGATCATCACGGGATGGGCCGAAAGATTCCTGTACGGGGATGGCTAACTCACCATTATCAAGTGACATAAATAACGTTACAAGAGATTTACAATATTACACTCATGTTGCATTGAAATAATTGGCAATCCGTCGTGTAACTTTAACTTATCACCGACCAATCCAGCTCGTCCAGGGCATCTTCTTCCAGTCCTCAAACCGAAAAGCCCTTAGCGACACCGTCGAAGAAAGCAATAAGGCCCTCTGGTTTTCCATTAGTCTTCAAATTCATGAGCATAAGATCAACGCCTACTCTTGGTGGCTGTCCTAGCAGGCGCCGTTTTGTTATGAAACCTAGAAGCCCCCTTACCAACGCGACTGAAAGCGTTCTTAATTAGCAGACCTGGGGCGAAGGCACCTACATTGCCTCCAGTGTTAACTAAGCAATTAAGCAAGGACAGTTTGCTTACGGGCAACGGGCCTGGACAAATCTCGTCGCTGCACAGGTGGGCCGCCCATGGTTCCAACAGCGCCTAGACACATATTATTAACTCTAGTTTTTCTTTCTTTTGGTACAGTTAACTTACCTGAAACGGACTTGAACATCGAAGGTGTTTTGTCGGCTCCCCCTCTCCTCCTCATCCTACGTTTCTCGAACGTATCCAAACGGCCAATAGGCCTGGACAATGATCGTCGCCTCACATGCGGCACTGGCGGCGGGAGTGACGGTGGGAAGTGCGGGAATGGCGGCACTGCCGGGGGAATGAATGGTGACTGTGAAGCTGGGGGAGGAGGTGGTGGAGGAGGTGGCGGAGGAGATGGAGGAGGAGACGGCGGATGAGATGGCGGAGGAGATGGCGGCGATACAGGTTTCGGGGGGGATTGTCCTGGCTGTTGCGGTGTCGGTGGTGGGGGGGGTGCCGGTGGTATCATTTTCTTGAGAATACCAAGTTGCGCAGTACTACTGCCAAGACGGCCGCCCGCGGTTCCAATAGCGCCTAGACACCTCATTAACTCTAGTTTTTTTTCTTTTGGTACAGTTAACTTACCTGCAACGGACTTGAACAACGAAGGAGATTTGTCGGGTCCCCCTTTCCCTTTCCTTCTACGTTTCTCGAGTAACTCCAGATGGGTAATAGGGCTGGACAAGTCTCGTCGCTTCAGATGTATCGGTGGGGGTGGGATTGCTGGTGGTGGTGCTGCCGGTGGTATCATAGCCTTGAGAATACCAAGTTGCGCAGTACTACTGCCAAGACGGCCGCCCGCGGTTCCAATAGTGCCTAGACAGATATTAGTAACCCCAGTTTCTTTTTCTTTGGTACAGTTAACGGACCAAAAATGGACTTCCATAACCCAGGTTTGAGTTGGCCTCCCCCTCCCTTACGTTTCTCGAATGACTCCAAGAAACCCTCACCACCGTCGCGCTCATACAAGTCACGCGCATAGACAGCAGTATCCCTAGAGGAAACGGGACTCCCCAAGACGGAGGCAGCAGCGAAGGCAAGAACGGCAGCAGTTGTAAGCTTCATGGTTAATGCGATGTAAGCGTAGAGCTGATAGTTGTTTAACTGTCAAAACTCGGCGACAAAAAGCACCATGGAATACTCACTGTCCGGCACTAAAAGACAAGGCTGGATACGGGGTGATTGACATTAGTGAATAGTGATAATCAACACAGTGGTTGAACTCACTGTCCAGCACCAGGCTTTATAAGTCAAAGTATACAAACCGGGATAGCGTTGGAAGTGACGTTTCTCTTTGCAATTTATACATTTCAGAGTTGAGTTTCTGATACCGCTTAATGTCCCTGAACAACCGGTGATAAGTTTGCCAGCTGATCCTAACCATGTGCGTCCACTGCTACGAGCGGATACGGCAACCGAGGAGGGCACTGGAGGCCATCATTACATCACCAAATCTATCTAATTGGGATATACATCTCCATTTTGTAATACCGAGCACCAACTCTTATCACCACTTCGATGATAAGAGTGCTGGGTGAGCTTTCACTTTCATCTGTTTTCTGGCTATCTGCTCTGTTGTGACAAATGAGATCATAGATTTTAAGCAGTTTGTCAAATATTTTATTAACTAGCCTGCATAGGAAGAAATGGTTGATAAGGGACACGACTCCGATCGTCGAGGTTTTGCTTTCCAAGTATGGAGTCCCCGCCCCCGCAGTCAAAGTCAAATGCAGTGCTGTAGCGACAGTAAGTGTGCCCCATATCCTTAATAAAGATTGAACAAGACCAAACTTCGTATTTCGACATTCCTCGTTTGTGCGTCGTTATTAACCGTCGAAGCTTGTAGTCGGGACGCGGCAGACACGCTAGCATGCGCATCGCCATCTAACACCATCTAACAACTATCTATCACCATTTGTCACGCAGGCAGGACCCCAGCCATGCCTTCAATCTTTGGTAATATGCAGCCTTTCCGTTAACCATGTCAGACCATGTTTTGCCACTGTGATAGTCGGAGTTCCCAATGACACCCTGGGGTGTCGAGGTAACTAACATATCACGATCTACGGGCTTCTACGGGGCATCAGGTTTCGATGATTTGATGAGTCGGCGTTCCCGGATACGATATTGATAACTATCAAATATTCGAAACCTGATGCCGTGATGGAACTGCATGGATCGCGCTACATGACTGGCCTACGAACGCCGAATGTCGAAACCTGATGCGCGTAAATTGCGAGGTATTGAATACTTACTGGACGGCATTCGAAGGTATAAATCTGAGAGAAACCGTCGCTCACGCCTAACCCGCTCCGTATACTTTGACTTCTTAAAGCCTGGTGCTGGACAGTGAGTACCGGATCAGCCATTTTCCCCACTATTCATAATGCCAATTACTGCGTATCCAGCCTTGACTTTTAGTGCCGGACAGTGAGTATCCCATGTCGGTGATTATGTCGCATAGTTTTGACAGTTTTCTCTATCACAAGCTCTGCCCTTACATTGCACCTTGTTCATCAACCATGAAGCTTACAACTGCTGCCGTTCTTGCCTTCGTCGCTACCTCCGTCTTGGGGAGTCCTATCTCCTTTAAAGCAACCGCTGTATCCGCGCGTGACTTGTATGAGCGCGACGGTGGTGAGGGTTTCTTGGAATCATTCGAGAAACGAGGGGGCGGACTCGGTCCTTCCCTCTTCAAATCCATTGCAGGTAACTTGACTGTATAAAAGAAGACTGCCATTACTAATATCCATCTAGACATGATTGGAATAATGGGTGGTCGTGCTGCCAGCAGTTCTGCGCAAAATGGCCTTTCCAAACATTTCTTTCCACCATCAAAGCCAGCGGCGACACCATCGCCGCAACATCCTCCACCGCAACATCCATCGCAACATCCACCGCAACATCCACCGCCTCAACGCCGTTCTCTAGAGGCACGTGTGAAGCGTCGAGCATTGTCCAGGCCTGTTGCTCGTAAGCAGACTGCCCTGCTAATTCCCTAGTCTCACCGTTGGAGGCAATGTAGGCGCCTTCGCCCCAGGTCAGGCAATTAGAAGCGTTGTCACTCGTGTTTCTAAGTCGGTAACTAATTATTATCGTAGATCAGCACCTATGAGGAAAACAGGAAGAGGTAAGTAGTCGTTGATGTATTATGCTCGTGGAATTAAAGACTAATGGAAGCAAGGCGCCACTATCTCTTTCTTCGGTGGTGTTGCTAAAGGCATTGCGGTTAGAGGATTGAAAGAAGATGTCCTGGACGAGCTTGATTGATCGGTGATAAGTTAAAGTTACGAGACGGGTTCACAACTATATATATTCGGATTGCAACATCGTATACTCTTTCAAACGTAAACTCCTCCATTGGCAGCGTCATGTATGCCCCTTGACGATGGCGAGTGAGTAAGCCATCCTCGTACAGGATTACTGGAATTCCTCTGCCTACACCACCACCACCACCTTGATACAATTGAAGCTCCTCAGAAGTGGTCGTGAAACATTACATACGAAAGTTCCGCTCCTCACTATTCAGTCTATGTAATCGCGCTCTCGTTCATTAATCAGATGTTCGTGAAAAGGGTTGCTCGCGTGACCATTAATTATTTGCAAAGTTCTCGATTCCTATCATTCACCCAATATGTATATATTATATCCCAGTACATTGATAGCAAAGCTCTTTCAAATGCTGCATATTTAAAAAATGTAAAACGCAAAGCACAGCCGCAAAGGCATCGATGATTCGACACAGTCCGTCTCCAAGTCTCTGGACAAGTTGTTAGGATGCCCCTGCGTCAACCGCGTCAACCCTTGCACCGCATGTTATATCCTCAGGCGGCTCAGTTGACGCTAAGAGTCTACAACTTTGCAATTAGTTGTAATGGACACAATTCGGAATCAATACTCGCCTTGCCTCTCACCAAAAGCAGTAAGCTAGGTACACAGACGATCTAGATTCGAGTTGGAGCTCTATACAAGGCTTATTATCAGAACAAGATCCGTAAAACGTAGCTTGCAATCATTTTTGGCAAACTGTTGCATCCCCGGGCCTCACCATCCTAATTACTGTCTAGTGTAGCTTGTGTGCTATGTTCCGAGCCGATACCTACTCATTTCTGATGTTCCAGTAGGTAAGTGAAGTTTCCGCTTGCTTTCCTCTTGTCCGAATCGGCTAATACGTGGGACTGGTCCAATGCTGCCCTCCGGCAGTTCGGATATTTTCACAAAAGTTGACCTCGAGGTACACCGTCATATGATGGATGTTCAAACGGTGATATTGAAGCTATCCACATGGAATGTGTGAAGTGTATCGCAGTTGCACGTCGTGGTATCGGACTTGTCGACTGTTGTTTACGAAAATCCTAGTCGGACCGGTTGAAGCGAAACCAACCTCCATGGCGAACACCATTAGGGGGAAGGATTTAGATGTTACCCTATGTTACAAAAGATTTTATCAATTTCCTTCACAATACTCTACGCAAGCACGAGGCTACAGACTGGCTACAGCTCCACTGTCGCCGATAACGCCGACCGGATATCAGAAAAACTTGCACACGTGCCCGACAGATTTGCAATATCCTTTCAAGGCGATGCGCCTGGGAATTTGAGCGTTTTTCTAAATACAGCGGGTCAATTTTGTGGCCAGTGATGTCCATCCGAAAATGGAAGGTATAGGATGCGTGGGTACAACGTCGACTTCGAAACTCCGCCACCTGCTCGTTCAACGTTCAATTCTCGCGCCTATACTTATCAAGATAAGGAGGCGAGTTGCTGCTGAGATAGGATGAATGTATAGCAGCCTGGAGATATCATTTCGAGGCGGAGATCAGGCCTCGGCTGCTACGGCCTAGTAACGACCTACCGGACGTTCCTTAGACTTGAGACAACGTGCGTTCAAACTATCTATTTAATATCAGTTGTCCTGACACCGTGCTCGGCAGTTGGGTCCCACAGCTGCTCCAGTCAGCGTATACACTTTTTAACTAAGAAATATAAAGATAAGAAACGAGAATTGACGATCTATGCCAATGCGACATAGATCCATGGAAGGTCGTATAAAATACCGTTTATATATGTAGCACAGGGAGATGTCTGTCAAATTCGCCAACCTCCTTAGTTTCAGCGTAATCACATCAACTCCACGTGATTACGCTTAGGGAACAGATAAATTAGCGAGGACAGTTGGAAATATACCAACCCTCCACTTTCTTTTTCTCCCCTGGTGCTGGACAGTAAGCAGACACTGGTTCACCTTTTTGATTTGCGCTGACTATCCCAATAGCCTTTAATCTATCAAGTGCAGGACAGTGAGTGTTATCAACGCCAACACTGACATATTTTGTGCTGACAAGAGAGTTAGCTTTCATCCATCTTATTGTAAACTATGAAGATCACCTCTGTTGCCGTTCTTACTCTCGTCTGTGCCTCCACATTGGCGCAACCCATTGTTCTCCTGAAGAACAAGGACCTGGACACCCGTGACATTGCTCCGGCGTAAGTACACTTGCATTCCAGTCCCCTTTATTATTTAAATAACTCACGCCTGCTTTGGTAGTGAAGTGACTGATCTTCAAGCTCGCAAGATCCACATCAACTGGAGTAAAGTTGGTGGCTTCTTCAAGAAGGCTGTGTCATTCGGCGCAAAACTCTTATTCAGGCGGAACGAGGATGGGGATCTCTTCCTCGTAGCCAGAGATCTCATCGATGATAACGGCGAGCTTGTAGCCCGTGAATTTTATGATGATGATTTCTTGGAAGCGCGCGACGTCGACGACAAGTTAGAAGCTCGTGACTTTGACGACGACTACCTTGAAGCTCGCGACTTTGACGATAACTACCTGGAAGCCCGTGACTTCGACGATGGCTACCTGGAGATGCGCGACTTTGACGAGGACCTAGAAGCGCGAGGCTTCCTCGAGGATCATCCTCACTTGAGTGCGGCTGGCCGTAAGTACATTAGTTGACCAATCTGTTTATCTGTAACGCCATGATTGATCACATCTGCTTTTCAGAGATGGCTTATGGTATGGCCTCCGATACTTTGGCTAACAAGTACGGCAATCACATGGAAGCGCGAGACTTCCATGATGACCATCCTCACATCAGTAGGATTGGCCGTAAGTACATTAGCTGTTTCTCTGTAACAATATGATTGACCGCATATGCTTCAGATCATGCTTATA
>KN818256.1:1728-24971 GCA_000827485.1 Amanita muscaria Koide BX008 | reverse complement strand
GAAGCGCGAGACTTCCGCGACGACCACCCTCACATCAGTGCAATTGGTCGTAAGTGCATTAGTTGACAATTTGTTTATATGTTAACACATGTTTCAGATCATGCTTATAATTTCATCAGCGGTGGTGCTTCGGATAATCAGTACCGCAAGCGAGATGATGACCTAGAAGTGCGCGACTTTGACGAGGACTTGGAAGCGCGAGACTTCCGCGATGACCACCCTTACATCAGTGCGATTGGTCGTAAGTGCATTAGTTGACCAATTTGTTTATATGTAACTAACCACATATGCTTCAGATCATGCTTATAATTTCATGAGCGCTGGTTCGGCTAATCAGTACCGCAAGCGAAGTGATCTATATGATGGTCTGAACAGTTTGGATTAAAAGTCGGTGGGGAGTTGCATAAAAGGTGTAATGCGTGTCATGTAGTTTAGCTTACATATGACAAGAACATGCTGCATTGCTCTATGTAGTGCGACGTGACTCTGTGAGGTCTGCATGTCCTCTCGCGCAGGGACTTTCATTCAGTCCTACATACGCCACTGTGTCCGGGCCGCCTGAGCCAACGTTCTTACGTTCTTGGGCTATGTCGACTGTCTTCCTCAAGAGTCCTCTGTTCTTCTGGCTCTGTTCCAAATTGTCTGTGCTCCTAGCCACTGGAAATAGTATGTACTATACCAGGTTGCCTATCTCAAGCATCGCCTGGATTGACAATCATCAAAACGCCAACAGTATACATTGTCTACGGCGAAAGGGTGACTCGTTCGATTATGCTCAGCAGCGCGGCATGTTCTCTTTATAAAACCCAGAGGCTTCTAGTAGCGGACAACTCTCTCACTGGGCTTCACTTATTCTTTGCGATAAATAGATACTGTACACCGTGACAAAAACCCTGCATATCTCAATTACTCTCTCGGCTTCTCATACTTTTCCAAACTCTTAAAAAACTTGCCAATCCTTCCCTCATTCCACCTCTCACTAATATCCTTCCACATCTCACTCTCCTCCCCAAACAACAACTTGAACCACATCAAATACCCACCCAACGCAAAATCGACATAACACGGCTCTTCTCCTCTAAAAAACGTACTTTGCCTTTTACCTCTGTCAGAGACCCACTCATCGATAGCCTCAAATCCGCCTTTCACATCCACCTCCCACAACCTCTTCCTCTCTTCCTCATTCTGCGGTTTAAGTTCGTCCAAAGTACAACCAAACGCCTCCTCCCTCGTTTTCTTGAAATACGGCTTGCTCGCCTCGCTCAACACCTCGTCGTACGAGAGCGGAACGATGAATCGGGCCATGGACTTGACAGTCCTAGGTATCGCGACGATTTTGTCGTACCACTCGTCGATCCCGTCGAACATTACAGGAGGAGTGTTGGGGTATGCTCTGTCGAGGTATTTCGCGATCTCGTACGAGTTGGAGATTCCAGTCTGGGTTGTGGGGTCCCAGATCGCTGGGACGCAGTATTGGGGATTACCCAGGTGGTCAGTCTCACCAGGTGGTATGCCGAGAGCTTTGGATTTGGGTGCGATGTCGGGGAATTCGATCCATTCGGTATCGTAGGGTATTCCCTTGTAGTTTAGAGTGTATCTAAAGACATGATGATCAGTGATGATTGGATCGATAAGATATGTACTACTAATGGGACTTGCCTGGTTCGCCAGTTGTTAGGTCCCCAAGGCCATTCTGGCTTTTTGGAGGCGAGATCGAAAAAGATGATCTTGGACATGCTGGGAGGAGGCAAGAACCGGTCCTGTTATGCGTGAGTGCATAGTCTTGACAAGTACGGTAAGCGCCACAACATATGACATGGCCCGAATACTGTAGATTATCAAGAAGTTACACACATAGGCACGCGCATGTGACTTACGACAAACCATGTTCAACACGTCTTGGGCACAGTCAAGAGCGCATTAGAATTGGGAAATTTGGTCTTCTTCCACCGCCTAACACTAAATCTTGGCAAGCTGAACCTTTCAAATGTATAGTGCAATAGTTTTTGTCCAGTCAATATCCTGCGGCGCGGGCATCGAAAAATGTTGGACGGCAAGGGTTAACATCAGGAAAGACATCATTGGCAGCCGGTGGTACTGATGTTGGTGATATTGTCTTCCATTGAGAATGGTGTAAAGTGCGCTCTGCTCAGGCGATGGAGACGGCAGCGGTTGTGGAACCGTCCATTGCGGACCATATGCAACGCAGAATAATCTGGCGCTGAGGGGTGTGAGTTGGTTGAGGAACAAACGGATTCTTGTTTATTTTGCGTGTGAGATCGAATTCTCGACCTCTCACTCTCATACCTTTCCAAACTCTTCCAACCTCACCAACCTCACTCCACATCTCACTCTCCTCCTCAAACACCAACCTGAACCACATCAAATACCCAACCCAACGCAAAATCGACATAACCCTCCTCCCTCTCACCCAACCACCGCTCATCGACAGCCTCGAACCCGCCCTTGGCATCTACCTCCCTACTCGGTATCCCGTCATGCTTCGATCCCGTCGAACATCACGGGAGGAGTCGCCGTCGAGGTATTTGCCGATCTCGTGCGAGTGAGGTTGTGAGGTCCCAGATTGCTGGGACGCAGTATTGGGGATTGCCTGGTATGCCGAGGCATTGGTATTCGATCCATTCGGTACCTTTGTAGTTTAGAGATAGACGTTTGCGATCAATGGATAGGATGTATAATAAGACTTGCCTAGGTCCCCAAGACCATTCTGGCTTTTTGGATGCGAGATCGCAAAAGACATGAAGACTGTTACGATTAACATCTCGGATTTCATGACATAACTAACGCAATGAATATATATGTATTACATGTACAAGATAAAGATCACCAAGCAGACCCAAAAACCATTTTCCCATTAACACGTCCTAGGTACAGCAAAACCCTAGTCAAGAGCACATCAGAACTGCAAATTAGAGACAAGAGGAACAACATACGTTGGTTCGTCTTCCACCGCCCCAAGGGGTCTGACCCTCAATCTTGGCATCAATGCCCAATCCCCTCTTGGCAAAAGCCTTGTATATCGTGCAATAGTTTTCACCACCGGTCAATACCTGGTCAGCCTGGAGGATGGCGTCGCGGGCATCAAAGAACGTCGGACGGCAAGGTTGGTGTTTCATTGCGCTGATGACTAGTCTGGAAAAGGCGTGTCAATGTAGAGCGGCATTAATATATACATATACGCACTGAACAATCAACGTGTTGCCCTTCTTGGGCACCATCAAGCCGGGCCTGAAAAAGTCGCCATCAGGAACGGTACCATCCTCGAGCGGTAGAGGCGGGTAAAGGGAGTCGGAGAATCCATGGACTTTGATCAAGTCTTGTGCAACGACCCACAGCATCTCTGCCCACACTTCACCGATAGCATGGACACCCCAGTAGCCTGGCTTGTCCAGCGTCTTGTACACCGAAGGGTTGGTGGTGTTGTCCTGTTCATGTGTCAGCGCAGCGTTCAACAAAAAGAACGGTCGTCACTCACGGTGGAATAGACGTAATTCCGGATACCCTTGGTTCTATTCGCAGCCCAAGCACCCATGGGGAACTCGGTGTCGCCATCAGAGCTTCTGATCATAGTAGCCAAGAAATCACCCCAACCTTCACCCATACCACCGCTCTCGCCCCATCCAAGACAACCCGAATCTGCCGGTCCACCAGTCAATCGGGTGCTCAGACCGTGGCTCAGTTCGTGGATGACGATGCCAGCCTCCAAGTCACCGTCCCGATAGGGAAGAGCGGTATTCCAAAGGTACATCCGCATACGACCACTGGTACCGTCTGGGGGAGTCATAAAGTTGGCATTGTTGAAGCCAGAGCCGTCTTGGGCATTGGCAACGACAGCGTCGTCACCTCGGCCTCCTCGACCAAAGTTGTACTGTTGGAAGTTGCCGGACACTTCGTCAAAGCCGTAGCGGTAGTAAATGTCATGGACCATGTTGGACGTGTAGAAGAGTTGAGTGACGGTAGCGTTGATGTAGGCCTTGGCTTCGGACAAGGGGTCAACACCTGGACCACTCTTTGGGTCGTACTCGTAGTGGAAGTTCATCCCCTCTGCAGAAGGACGCAAATTGGTGACATAGTGGTTCATGCCTTCCCAATTCTCCTGGGCAAAGACATTGTTACCCCAGGTGGTGGTGGTGTTCCTGAATTGAGCGCCGAGAGCACTGCGACAGCCAGGATCCGACGCAGGGTCATTGGCACAAGGCAGAGCGTGCCATCCTACGGGGGAAGCGAGCTTGTCCGCGTTCGCGTCTACGATCGACATTGGACCGCATTCGGGGTCGTTGGTGCCCCAAGGGAAGACGTAATAGGAGGGTGTAGGGTGCTCGGGGGTAGGGATGGGGGAATCCGAAGCCCAGTCGACGACGGAAATGATCCGGTGAGGGGCATTTGCAGACACGGCAGCTTGATACCAGTTGTCCTGCATCTCCACCTCGAACTTCCATACGAGTTTCAGAGTGCTTGCGGTCTTCTCCGTGTTGGGTACCTGTATGTACGCTAACCTGACCTTGACGGGGTTGACGGCATCAGGGACGTTGTCCGCTGTAAACTCGACGTGACTTTCCGTCGGAGCAAAGTGGCTGGTGTCTGTGACGCGCATGCTGTTCATGTGGTTGTCAAAGTTGACTTGGATGTCATCCGCCAAGTCTGGTTTAGGAGTAGCAGCAATCATGAAATGGAGCAGTGCGGGGCGGAAGTCTGCAGGGTCGGCGCCAAAAGTAAACCCTTTGTTAAAAAGTTGATCCGGCAGATTGTAGAAGCGACAATTGGAGTGATAGAGGTGGTCCAAATGGGCGTCCCCGTGTCGTCCCATGACGACTTGGTCCGAATGACCAGGGAACGAATCCATCTCCGAAATGAGAGTCTCGCAATACTCGCTGTGAGGGTACGAGATGTCCTCCGGGTCTGCGTCCTCAAAGAAAGCTGGAGCAGGACCGGGGTAGAACTGCGTGGTTACGGTTAGTTGTTGTACACACGCTACACAAAGTGGAACCTCACACTGTTACCAAAAGACAAGAGCGTGCCGTCTTTGATATTAAGATTCAAGTCACCGTCTAGTACTTCTAGTCCATTTACGACCTGGCGAGCATAAACATGGGTAACCCCGGTATTCTTATCAGTATACGAATCCTGTCTAATGTGAAAGTCTTTGTTGCCGGTAATGTCCCGGATATAGCGTGCAGCAGCTTCGAAAGGGTCAGGAGGAGCAACAGACGCGAAAAGCTGAATCTGGGGAGGAAGAGTCGCCTTGAAGACCTTGTGAGGGTGCTCCGGACCGAAACCTAGAGTCTTTCTGCGTCTTATAACACCGGATTCGCGAGACTGGAAACCATGTGTACTGCTGGCGAAGATGCCAGAGACGACGAGAGAGGCTATGAAGAGACTCTTCATAGTGAAGGTAGGGAAATGAGCAGCACACGAGCCGCGAGGCGCAAATAAGGGACTCTATTTGTGTTTATTTGGAGAGACGAACAGCACAACAGCCGCGAGGCGCAGAACCGGCCAGATAAGAGTCGGTGTTTGTATGTATTTATTTTGATGGTTATCTCCCTGGGCACACGAGCCACGAAGTGCCAATAAGGGTGTCTATCTGTTTGTTGCCCGAGTGATTGATTATGATAGGTGATATGGCTATTGGTTAGGAAATTTGTTGGCGATGACATAGCGAGCTTGATAACGATGATATAGCTTCCTTAAAGTCCTTCCGAAACAAATTATGTAACATGAGACATCAGCGCATCAATCCAGGTTCCCAACGTCATTGATAAGTCTATTTGTAGTACTTGCCTACTCTGTGGTAAAACAAGTTCTCCTCCGGCTCGCCTTCCTTACCCCAGACGCTGCGCTCCCTCCACTCGGTCGCCTCGTCAATGTACTTTTGCGTCGGCCGATCCATTCTGCACCCGTCAAACGCCACAGCCCACACCGGCGCCCAGAATCTCTGCCACCGCGCCACGTCTGGGCGATGACTAAGGACATGCTCGTAATACAAAAACTGGCCGCCGGGCTTCAACACATGCTCGACGAGCGCACGGAGGGTGTTGGGAGGGTCGGGGACAGTACATAGCGTTAGGACAGAGACGAGGGTGTCTACCGGGGTCCAGCCAATGGCAGACAAAATGTGCTCTGTGTTTTCTGCGCCGCAGCTGAGAATCAAGAGCGTTCCGTCATGCTCGTGGAATCCGGCCTTGTTGGCGTTTTGGCGGAGACGGGGATGCATGAGGGTGTTGGGCTCCAAGGCAATATAATTTGTCACCTTGGCACGATCGAGGTAAAAGACGGTGTGGCCGTGGCCTGCGCCGAGATCGAGCACTGTCCCTTGAGCGTGCGGGGTGATCAAGTGCTGTTTGACCGGTTTTCCGTTCTGGTCAACGCCGTTGCTGAGTGCCTCCCAGACGTGAGACATAAAGACAGCAGAGAGCTGCGATATGAGCACGGGGCTGTTGATAAGAGACTTGATAGTGGGCAGGAGGGCATTGAGAACGGATAGATAGAGATCGGTGAGAGGATGCAGCATGGCTGACTAACTGGGGTCAGACATTCATCAAGACCAGCCTTACTCGTCCCTAGTCGCTGGTCGATGTTCTCTGCACTCAGCATAAGCCAGTTCTGAGCATGATCCAGCACCTTCGCCGAGTGGGTCGCTTACCCGATTATCATATTCCTGCTGACTCATCATCGGCCGCAGAGAAGCCTTAATAAGAACAACCTCACCGACACCGACGACGACGACGACAAAACTCTTGTCGCCTCGCCTACTCCTCCTCTCTTGATGCCTCCCATGCGTAGCCTTCCCCTCACTCTCCTCCACGCCCTGCTCGCAGGTGTCGCTCGCCTCGACAAAAACATATCCCCGTTCGTCTCGCTCTCGAGACTACAGTCCCACACCTTCACCACCGCAGACCTCGTCTATCTTCTCCATCTCTTCTTCGCCTCCTTCTGGCTTTCCCTCATGGAATTCCCCCCATACCCCTACAAACTCGTCATTCCCTTCCTCTACTCCCTCCTCCTCCTCATCCCTCTCACGTCCCAGTTCTTCCTCCCCGCCATCCCAGTCGCCATCTATCTCTTGACATTCTACTCGTCCAGGTTCATCTCCCCCGCATACAGACCCTCCGTCTCCGTTTCTCTCCTTCCCACACTTGAAACCGTCCTCTTTGGTGCCAACATCTCCGACATTCTCACCAGATTCACCCATCCCATTCTCGACATCCTCGCCTGGATCCCCTACGGTGTTGGCCACTTCACCCTCCCTTTTCTCGTCGCTCTCGTTCTGTGGCTTTTCCGCTCAAAATCCGTGCTCCGCTTTTGGGGCAAAGCCTTTGGCTACATGAACATCGTCGGCGTACTCATCCAGCTCGTCTTTCCTTGCTCGCCTCCCTGGTACGAGGTTCTCTACGGCCTCACCCCTGCCAACTATGGCATGCCAGGCTCACCAGGCGGTCTCGCCAGAATAGACGCTCTCTTCCATTCAACAGGCTACACTACAGCCTTTTCAAATTCCCCTCTCGTCTTTGGCGCTTTTCCTTCTCTCCATTCCGCCTGCGGTACCATGGAAGCCCTCTTCGTCACCCACTTTTTCCCGCAATACGCCAAGTACATCTGGACATATGTCGCTGTCCTCTACTGGTCCACCATGTACCTCACCCACCACTACCTCATCGACGTCGTCGGCGGTGCATGCTTAGCCACCGTCTTTTTCTATCTCTTTCTGCCAGATGAGCTCAAAGGTCCAGCTGCCTTCTTGCCCCCCCACAACTTGGCTGTTGCATCAAACGCCTTGCCTCTCCACCACAACCTCAAACCATCACGAGACAAGTATGAATTGTACGATCTCGAAGATCCCCGCATACGCATGTCTCACGGTGCCCTCGCAGCTGCCGATGTCTCGGAGGAAGAGGACTACTACGAGGCAGAGTACGACGAGCTCGAGTCGTCGCGGCCTTTGACCCCAAATTCGGCCGTTCCACTCTTGACTACCCACGTCTCATCCACTTCTTCTTTTCATCCTACTCCGCTTCTGCCCCAGCCTCAGCCCTCTCACAGGTCGTCCAAAAGAGAGAGAAAAGGACATCGACACACTGCCTCGATTGCGAGCCTGATTAGAGGAGAGGAGAGGTACGAAGAAGACGGCGGAGGTGGTTGGAGTCCGGTTACGGATCGGTTTGTGCTTGGTGCAGCAACACCTCCTAGGAGACAAAGGGTATGATGAAGAACGTATACCATCTTTTCCCCTTCTTTTTCTCGCCCACTAATCAGGGGGTTCAATATGGCCCTCACTACCCGCGGTCCTCCATGGTTTCGTTTTTGTTTTCTCATACTACTACTTAATGACAACGATACGCACATATACATACACATACGCAACGCACACACACATACTACAAGCAGACTCTTTCCTAGTTTCTTGTATATATAAGAGGTCCACCATCCAAACAGACAAGCAGCTTGTCTGGTTCTAGAAATCTACTATCGCAGCGCTCTTATCAAGGATGCCATCTCCATGGAGCCGGTGTCATTCATCTCGATGATCAAAATTTATGATATATCGATGAAGACGCATATAGCGTGTGGAGAGTGCCATTATCGATGGGACTGTTTGGGATAATGTTGTCCTTGGGTTAAAGAAGGGAGAGGAAAGCCCACAACTGACGAAGCATGTAGAGCGGCGATGGTGCATGACTCTGAAGGATATCGGATGGGTATGAGATGACGTTAGGGATTGGAGGTGTTGGATTGAGCAGTGGTCAGAAGCAGAGGTTGGCGCTGCCAGCTAGAGCAAGGTTGTGGCCCAAACCCGATGCTTATTCTTGGTCTGTTCATCCTTCAAGACATCCTTCTCGGTTACTTGATCTCGTACGAACAGATGAAGTGATATAAACCATGTCCTAGGGAACACTGATGTCTTAATCCCGAAGCAAGTTCAATGAATAGTGTTGAGTTGGAGCGACCTTGCCTGGGCGACCAGAAATGTACAATCTGCTGCTTTATACATTCCACTACTCGTATGCGATTCTTCCAGTTTACTTCCTGCATCACTGGCATTAAATCAAATGGATTTGCTTCATTGCAGATATGAATAGAAGGAATTGAAAAGATATTTAACATAGAACTCGGACATGCCGTGCGTAGGCAGCGGCCCACAGACCAAGTAGAAACTGATGCAGTCATTGCTGCTCCATTACTAGTTAGGTGTGCCGAACGTAACAACGCGTCCTAGTCCTTTATCAGGGTCAGTCACGTCCTGCGCATCTATAACATTTCCAATGTAAGCCCACTATAGCAAACGCATATATCAGCCTTGAAATTGTTACATGCACCAGTGACTTGAAATGAGCTTACGTTGATATAACCGCCGTCGTTATATCTTGTGAATGTCCCATTTGTTCCAACCACGACGTCAAACCCGGGAGGATTACTGACAATAAAAATATTAATGCTCATTTTCAACCACAGTACAAACATCACATACGTGAAAATGGTGTCTTGATGATATGTCACCCAAACGTTGTATACATTAACTCCCACGGGACCGGGGAAATTGTAGTCATGGTCTACATGACAAATAATGTAGTTAAAATTTGGATTGTAACTGTACAACGCTTGGACAACGTCCTGCGTAAACTCGTCTCGCTACATTCGTCAAATTTGTTTACATTCAACAAGATAATAATCCCGGTACGTACACTGTAACCGCGGTAATGATTGTACTCGTCCGCGTAAATATTGATCGCAGTCACTATGTTAAACATAGTGTCACTAAGCTGACGTTTGTCGATGTTTCGTTCATCAAGTCTCTTGGCGTTGACGCTGACATAGCCATCATCGACGCTGTCGAGGAGAGGAATAGAAGTAACAAATGTAGGCAAGGCAAAGAATGCAAAGACTGCCGCGCTAAGCTTCATGGCAGGAACTGATGAAGATTGAAGAAAGCGTTAAGGCCACAAGGATTTATATGAATCGGCGATAATTCCCAACTTGAAGCCAACAGCCTATCAGTCGGACTCGGTCCCGAGCCTAGAGTGATTTTCGCTAAAGGACTCGGAGTATATAGCGCTCGTTGTTCAGGTCAGGCATCAAAGAGTCCGAGTACGATGTGACAAAAACTAGGATTCAATGGGTGTTCGACGGGAGCAGCGCCGATTTTTTTCCTTTCATTGGCAAGCGCTTGAGCTGCCAAGAGCTCTTGAAGACTTACCCGTCGATTGTAGCGCGCCTTAGTGGATTCAAGTGATAATGAGGTCTCCACCACAGTTGATGCACGTGCGTGGTGCCGTGTCGATAAGCCGTTCTGGAATTGCATGGATCAACCCGTTTGTCCCCAACCAACGGAGAGTCTGGAGAGGACCGTGCGCGATATCGTCCGACGTTCCAAGTGAAGACTTGCAACTGATCATTTAATTCATCTAACGAAAGCCGAAATCCCGCAACCCCAACTGGTCCCGACACCTTAACTGCCTCAGCCTTGTGACAGACGAGTGTGGCAGAGACTGTGTAGAACGAGAACCGAGATCTTTCCGATTTTTCGAATTATTTACATTTTTGGACCTCAAAATCAGAATTTCCGAAAACCCAGTAAATCTCCCTGGTCCATGCAATGTAATGCAATCCAGCTGCGGCTCGTAAAGTTCGTCCAGTAAGAGGATGAAATAAAGCCATAAAGGCCTCTCAAGACACTTCGGTTGCAATCACTTTCAACTAAGTATTCCCGGTTTACAAGAGCAACAGAGTACTAATCAGGAAAACGGCAAGTTTCACTCTGGCAGCTCCAACTCTAATCTGATCACTCCCGCCCACTCTCACTCTGATCTGATCACTCTCGCCCACTGTACTGCTCGATAACAATTTGAGAAGAACAGGGATAGACAAATAGGACAGTGATATCATGGATATAGTACCAAGCAGTTAAGGAAAGTGACAGGAAATGTCGCGAAGCAAATACATTCAATTCTAAGTAGAAACTAACCACAAGGATGAAACACTAGCAGTCATTGCTGCTCCTTTACTAGTTAGGTGTGCCGAACGTAACAACACGTGCGTCATAAGGGTGAGTTACATCCTGCGCATCTATTACATTTCCAATGTAAGCCCACTATAGCAAACCATATATCAGCCTTGTAATTGTTACATGTACCAGTGACTTGAGATAAGCTTACGTTGATATAACCGCCGTCGCCAAATCTTGTGAACGTCCCATTCGTTCCAATCACGATGTCAAACACGGGAGGATTACTAACAATAAAAAATATTAGTGCTCATTTTCAACCACAGTACAAACATCACATACTTGAACGGTGTGGGGGCTTTATCATATGTCACCTGCACGTCGTATGCATTAACTCCCACGGGACCGGGGAAATTGGAGTCATGCTCTACAGCGTCATGACAAATGATGTAGTTAAAATGGGGATAGTAATTGTATATCGCTTGGACAACGTTCTGCGTAAACTCTGCTCGCTACATTGGTCAAAATTGTTTACATTCAACAAGATAATAATCCCGGTACGTACACTGTAACCGTGGTAATGATTGTACTCGTCCGCGAACACAGTGATCGCATTCACTATGTTAAACATAGTGTCACTAAGTTGACGTTTGTCAATGTTTCGTTCATTAAGTCTCTTGGCGTTGACGCTGACATAGCCATCATTGACGCTGTCGAGGAGGGGAATAGAAGTAACAAGTGGAGGTAAGGCAAAGAATGCAAAGAGTGCCGTGCTAAGCTTCATGGCAGGAACTGATGAAGAGTGAAGAAAGCGTTAAGGTCCCAAGGATTTATACAAATCGGCGATAATTCCCAACTTGAAGCCAACAGCCTGTCAGTCGGACTCGGTCCCGGCTGACGTGCCTAGAGTGATTTTCGCTGAAGGACTCGGAGTATATAGCGCTCCTTTTTCACTGGAGGCGTCAAAGAGTCCGAGTTACGATGTGACAAAAAGGATTCAATGAGTGTTCGACGGGAGTGGCGCCGATTTTTCTCCTTTAATCGGTGCCGAGCAAGCGCCTCTTGAGCTGCAGCCTTGCCAAGAGCTCTTGAAGTACTTACCCGTCGATTGTAGCGCGCCTTAGTGGAAGTGACACCATAGTTGCAGTGATGAACGTGCAGCAATGACATTGCCGGCGGCCACATTGCGGAGGCACGCATCGACCAATGGCGACAAGCATGCCGTTCTGGAATTGCATGCATGGGTCGACCCGTTTGTCCCCACGGAGACATTGAAGAGTTTGGAGAGGACCCGCGATTTCGTCTAACTCCGAACGGGACCGACGTTCCGAGTGAAGATTTGCAACTGATCGATTCTGGTCCCGACACCTTAACTGGTGACAAACGAGTGTGGCAGAGACTGTGTAGAACAAGAACCGATTTTTCGAATTATTTTACATTTTTTGGAACTCAGATCAGAATTTCTGAAAACCCAGTAAATCTCGTCACCGTCGTAGCTGCGGCTCGTAAAGTTCGTCCGGTAAGAGGATGAAATAAAGCCATAAAGGCCGCTCAAGGCACTTATTCGGTTGCAATCATTTTCAACTACGCGATGAAAAGTTTGACTTTGTCACACGCCTTCCGAAAACATGCACTCATCGATGTCATCCTTTTAACGCAGCATCCGTGGTTGGCCAACTCAGCTGGGTAGACGAACCCCGGGCCGATTATCATGGACCAAAATCAACAGAAACCGTCCTCGAAAAATTGGGGATTACACCAAGAAATACGTGGATTCGAGGGATTTAGTCGCATCCTTGGAATCTCGAGGTGCCCAAGCGGCATTGGGTGGCGGCACGCAAAGGAAAACCAAGTCTAGGCCTGCAATGAAAAGATCAGTTATTTCATGACTTATGCGTTCATAGGCAATGAATTCAACTCAATTTCATGGGTATCTAGAACTGTACAACGCCACGGCCATCATGATTCATGACATGTCTTGGAGTAAGTATACATCCGGAATAAATAGTTATGCATGGTATAAAATGTGCATGTCTAGTACTGGAACGGGGAAACCCCGATCCCCTTCAATTCTGCTATCGTCGCTCGTGTATCTCAACAATATATCGAGCACGGCCCCTTTACCAGGGCTTCTTCTATTTGGACTCGAATCTCCGTGCAAAGGTCCGGTTTATCGGTTCATTTGCAAGGTTGTCTAAAGAAGCATCGATGTATTACCATGAATACCATCGCTTCTCTGGTCTCACATATGAAGATAACATATCAGCTTTTGGGCTTCTCTTTGACTCGGTACCATCACATTTTGTCCCTGTATTTTCATTTTGTGTTCATCATTGATAGGCCTGTTTTGACGGTAACATCCCTCTCGACAGTGAAGACCTTGTCGGTGTCTTTTGTCGCCGTAACTGCCAGCGAGAGCGATCTGAATGTCTCTTGCGGTGCTTGGGGAATTCAAACTGCGGCGCTCCTAACCATGATAGTAGGAGTAGGACCGACAGAGTTCGACGACATCGTCCTCCTCATCCACGAGCGGGACCGTGTGTTTGTTGCCAAGAGACTTAGCGGCTTGGGCGAGCCTGTCACATTCTTCTAGGGCTCTATATAGAGAAGGACCGTGACAGAACCAGAGATATTATCGTAGGTTGAAGGTTGGGAGGTTCGCCCATAGGTTCATCACTGGCTCTTGTTTAGCAGGCACAGGATTTGCCCATAGTACTAGTAGATCGATGACAACGACGGTTGTGGATTGTCTTTGGGCCATAGATTAGCCGTTGCCGTCTTCGCCTTCGACGTCGTCACTGGCGACACCGATTTTCCTTTCCCTTTGTCATTTGAACCGATGCGAACAGCGACAGTGTCGTTTTCATTGGGTACATACACACTTGCTGTCTCCCAGTTTTCGTGGTATGTCTCTTCAGTCAACTTTTCGTCGTAGTCGTAGTCGTTATCGTGCTTGCTTGGGTCGATCTGGACTGAGCCAGAGACTGATTCTGATGCAAGCGAGACGGCGGACGATAAGGACAGGGAGCTGGGAGCGACGATGGTGGTCAAGCAGAGTGCTGCTGCTGATTCAGGACGTTTAGAACAACATCGTTTTTTGGTCTTTTTAAATAACTACCACTAGGCGATGAATGAATTCATGTCTTCCACTGTCGGACCTTGCATTTCGTCGTCCATGCCTTCAATACCTTCCATGCCTTCAATACCTTCCATGCCCTCCATACCTTCAACACCACCGTCATCCCCACCAACAATATACTCCACCCTCGTCATTGTAACCGTGATCGGCGCACCAAACAGAACCGTCTGCGCTGCCAATTCTGCAGCGTCGTCTGTCGTCGTCGTCTCTTCCACCTGTCCTTCGGGAGCTTCATTTTCTGTTTTAACGTGAGTCGGTAAGCCAGAGCGAAACACCACCAACGAACCTTTGTTGGAGTTTCCGAGCGATGAAGTGTCGTCTGGGATGAGTCCAATTCCGACTTGGTCTTCCCCTTGGTCCATTGTTTCGTCTTCGTCTTCAGCTTGCCCTTCTACGACACTACTCTCTACTTGTTCTTCTTCGGGCTGCGCAGCCCCACTGGCCTCTTCTTGTCGTTCAGGCATCCCAGGGGCTTCTCCTTGCTCTTCGGCTGCAGCTTCTACCTTTTCCTCGACTTCTCCACCCTCTTGTTCGTGTTCCTCTTCAGGTTCCCCAGCCTCTGTGGGTTCCTGGGTTTCTTCGCCCTCTTGCTCTTCAGCCACCTCTCGTTCTTTAGGCACCGGAGCAGACGGAGGATGAACCTCCTCATCAATCTCCCCATCCGCATCTTCATCATGCACTGTCTCATCATCCGTCTTTTTATTCTTCTTCCACGCCACATCCACAGGGGGTACATCAACCCCATCAAACACAAACTTGACACTGTTCGCTCGAGGTCGACGACGGGGACGTCCACGGCCTGCTTTGGTCGCTACTACTGGGCGCTTGGGACTGGTTCTACTGCTCCGAGGTTGTCGTGGTGAGGCTGTCGCCGCTCGACGTTTGGAAGGAGATGCAGATGATCTCCGTCGTTTAGGCTGAAACCTGCGCGGTAGTCTCCTAGGTAGGTGCCTAATCTTGGCTGACTCCTCTCCCTCTTCCTCCTCATCCTCGTAGTCATCCTCGTCTTCATCCTGTTCCGGTTGGTATTCATCATCCTTACGCGCCACACCATTCAACGCTACTCGTTTTGGCGTAGATGTGCTTGCTCTTCGCCTCGTAGACGCCGCACTAGCACCTTCTTCCTTTTCCTTTTGCTTTCTTGTCCTGATGATAGGCGGAGTTACAACCACTCTCCGCCTTTTCGCCCCCGCAGCCGAAATCGATGTCTCTTCTTCTTCTTCTTCTTCTTCCTGTTCTTCGTAGTCGTCGTCCGCAGTGGCATCAGAAGCAAGAGGTTCACCCAGTGTGACCCTTCTGCCAGGACGACTAGCAGCAGAAGTCAGATTCCCTGCTCGGCTGGCCGAGCGGGTGGGAGCTGCTATCGGAGAAAGTCTTCTCCTTTTGCTTGCACGGACAGGTCGGTCGACCACAGCAGACGTCCCATTCGCAGAGGGACGGCCACTGCGTCGTTCGATAGGACCAGGATCAGACAAACGTCCGCGTCGGTCAGCCTTGTACCGAGTGTTGTAGTCGCTCCTGACGTCTGGTCCACGCCTGTGGCGTTTAGAAGGGCTAGATTCGTCTCCGTTGGAGACTGAGGACGCTGTAGTTACAGTTGTTGGCGTATCTCGCGTCCTTTTTTTAAATGTCCGCAGTGCGGATGAAGGAGTAGTAGACGTTGCAGCCGATGCGTTGTCGAGTGCTTTGGGAACTTTTTAGAATGAAATGAGTTGAGAGACGCAGAGAATTTCACAAGCAAACTCACGTCCGACTTTCCAGACAGACTCGAGGAAATCGATCATGGTGCTCCGAGTCGTGTGGGGCTGCTTTAGCCCGAGGTCGCGACATAAGCTGCGCATGCTCTCGGCTTTGATTTGGTCCCAGGGAAAGCTGGGTTTTGTGCTCTTCACCATGGTGGTTTGTGCGTGCGCGTCACTGGGTGGAGCGAAACAACCAACTGAGCCAAGAAGTTCTCACGCGGCCGTTGGATAACATATCCAAAAGACATTTTTCATGCTTGGATGTTTCGCCGTTCTAGCTATCTTCTTGACTGACTGTTAGTATCTGGGTAAAACGCAGCTGATAGCGTCAACTAGGCGTAGAGAGATTGTACAAGTTGAAACTTCAAGTTGTGTGTTGATAAGGTGATGTCAGGTTGGATTCTCTGCGACCATTCTTCTCTCGCAACTCCCAAATCCCGCTCGAATACAAGAAGATCCGGTGCGTGATTCAGCATCTCATAAAACCGTAAAACACATACAAGCGGTTCAAGATATCCTTTCCGTAGGCGCCCCGAATGCCTGATTTTCGACACAACTGCGCTCAGGTCATCTATGTAATCACTATGTAATCACGCAAGCATGCAAACTGAAGGTCACAACTCAGTCCCCAATATCGCTGAACCTGCGATGGTTCCTGTTGCTACTCAATTCCAAGGCGTACACGGCTTCAATATCAGCGGCGATCCTATTTTGGCAAACATCGATGTGAATACTGGTAGTCTGACTACTGTGAACAATTATGGCGAAACTCACATCGATTGTGTGTTTGATCTGACCGAACTACAGGAAATTTTTGTCTCGTTCGCCGCCCTTCACAACTCCTCTGAACAAGATGCTGACCGTCGTTGTTATCCTGGAACCCGAGAAAGTTTTTGAACCGGTTGCCGAGAAGTCCAGTCTCCGCAGAGACGATGCAACACTCATGGACATCTGAGCAAGATGTACGCATCAAGCTACTGAAGATGCGTTCCTTGCTCAAATTCAAATCTTTCATTGATGTTCTTCACAGATTCTTCCCGCTCCGGCCAATACCATGTGAGCATACAAGGTGGACAAAAGCAATACTTGAAGCTAATTGTAGAATCAGTCGTTCGACATGTCTCTATGGCGATTGAACAACGTAATCGGTAAGTCTGTCCATAGCTATGGGAATGATGCTAATAGTAAGCACGTAATTCCAGCCGTAATTCTAGTCCTGGATTCAGATTCGTTGTAAAGAAGTATTCGCGGGGGATTGATTTGCCTGTCGAAGATTGGGAAGAGGCATTAAAGCCTTTGCTGAATCTTCAGGATAAACTTTCCAAGACTTCAAAGCCCTGGCCGTGTCGTGTCGTGTCACTCAGGTCATGCACGATCTTCTGCTGCACCTGACGATCTTGCAGAGAATATCTCATCCCATCGCAGCTGCTCAGGTGCTGCACTCTCACTCAACCATAAAGGAAGCTGTTACAAAGTGGAGCCGTGCGCTCGAGACAAAAACCAGGAATATTAAAGCTAAAAGGAAATTCGATAGCTGTTTTTCGCTATTGCTTTCTCTTCTTCAGAAATCAAACCCGGTGGTATGTGATAAAGACGTCGCAAAGCGAAATGATTCAACAACCAGTTAAATGACGGTCGACACGGCAATAATTGACTGCATGTCTTGCTTACTTGCGTTTGATATGGTTCTTTTGGGGCTTCTCTTTGACCGTCACATTTTGCCCCCATATTTTCGCTTTGTGTTCGTCATTGATGGGCCTGTTTTGACGGTAACATCCCTCTCGACAGTGTCAGTGGTCCAGTTGCAGATGCGGGGCAACTCGTCGAACGATGTCGCGCGAAGGACCCGAAGAGCCGGCCAACTATGGAAGATGTTTTAAAGGAAATGGAAACATGGAATCTTCACTCGGAACGTCGGTCCGTTCGGAGTCATGAGACGATATCGCGCGCGGTCCTCTCCAGACTCGTCAATGTCTCGTTGTACGGGGACAAACGGGTCGACCCATGCAATTCCAGAACGGCTTATCGACACGGCACCGCAAGTCCGCAATGTCATCATTGCACGTGCATCAACTGTGATGGAGACCTAATGATATCACTTCCACTAAGGCACGCTACAATCGACGAGTAAGTACTTCAAGAGGCGCTTGCTCGGCGCCGCTGCCGTCGAACACTCATTGAAATTCTAGTTTTTGTCACATCGTACTCGGACTCTTTGATGCCTGACCTAAATCCAGTGAAAAACGAGCGCTATATACTCCGAGTCCTTTAGCGAAAATCACTCTCGGGACCGAGTCCGACTAGACAGGCTGTTGGCTTTAAGTTGGGATTATCGCCGATTCATATAAATCCTTGTGACCTTAACGCTTTCTTCAATCTTCATCAGTTCCTGCCATGAAGCTTAGCGCGGCACTCTTTGCATTCTTTGCCTTGCCTACATTTGTTACTTCTATTCCCCTCCTCGACAGCGTCAATGATGGCTATGTCAGCGTGACCGCCAAGAGACTTAATGAACGAAACCTGGATAAACGTCAGCTCAGTAGTGCTATGTTTGACATAGTGACTGCGATCAATGTGTACGCGGACGAGTACAATTCTTACCGCGGTTACAGTGTACGTACCGGGATTATTATCTTGTTGAATGTAAACAATTTTGACCAATGTAGCGAGACGAGTTTACGCAGGACGTTATCCAAGCGTTGTACAATTACAATCCTCATTTTAACTACATTATTTGTCATGTAGACCATGACTACGATTTCCCCGGTCCCGTGGGAGTTAATGTATACAACTATTGGGTGACATATCAAAAAAGCATCCCCGGGCTCACGTATGTGATGTTTATACTGTGGTTGAAAATGAGCACTAATATTTTTTATTGTTAGTAGACCTCCCGGGTTTGACGTCGTGATTGGAACGAATGGGACGTTCGTAAGATGGGGCGACGGCGGTTATATCAACGTAAGCTTATTTCAAGTCACTGGTACATGTAACAATTTCAAGGCTGATATATGCGTTTGCTATAGTGGGCTTACATTGGAAATGTAATAGATACACAGGACGTGTTTGACGATCAGAAAGGACAAGGATTCGCTGTTACGTTCGACATACCTAGCTAGTTGACTGCCAGTGTTTCATCCAGTGTGGTCAGTGTCTACTTAGAATTGAACTATTTGGTGCCAGCGGCTCCTGAACATAGGATTACTAATACTTGTTACTAATACTTGTGCCGAAGGGACCCGAGCACATCATGTTATAATCTGATGCCTGGGAAGGATCTCGCCACCCGAGACAAATACAACTGTCCGCGGCTCCGATATGAGTATGACCGAATTTCCGCGATTAGGCTCCGTAAGCAGGCCTCAAGCACTGAAGTCCTGAGGATGAAGTCGAAATACATTACTAGTACATCACCTGCCTTTCACAGCTCCAGCGCTTAAGATTAGCCGGCAAGGTCCCTCGCGGCACGGGCCGCGATTTTTAGTACTGGCATATGAAGCAACACGTCAACAACGCGCTCTCCAGACGCAGGCACCTGCGATGCTGATTGGATGCCCATATATTTACAGGTCAATGCTCATTCTCCTCCTAGCAATGGAAGGCGCCTACGTCTGATTCTTCATACCCAAGCCCGCCTTAATCTTCGCTTTCATCTTCGTGATAAAGTTTGGTTGCGAAGCTGCAATTTTAGCCGCCATACTTCTAACTTATTTTTAGAGAAACTCCGCCGCGGCGCCGACCACCCAGCCGACGACCGCAACTAACCACTGAATTGACAGCAAGTGATTTACCTACTGTGTCGACAGGATAAAGGGATCAACACCGTCTTGCCCGGGCGCCATGATGTTAGACCCCTGTGCGACTGGGTGTTATTGTTCTGGTGACTGTAACGGATCGATACCACTGAGTCCGCAAAAGGAAGTTGGAGTGGCAAAGTCCGGATTAGTCAGCCTCTAGTAGTATATATATACCGCCTGTTCGTAGGGAAACAATCCGACTTGACTTTACAACCGTGATATTCACTGTCGGGTCCTACGTGTGGCTAGTACGGCTTACGCTCGAACGTCACATATTTTTCACGGAACGAAGATCATTTCGAAACCCTACGAACAAGTCGTCAACAACAGCACAGAAACTGGTTTGATCACCCAGCCGCCGTCGAGACGCAACGATGCCACCAAAGAAGAGTGTTAAATCGAGCACAGTACCTAGCGTGCTAATCCCAACCGCTGCCCCCACCAACCCTCACGGAGAGGAAGATGGAATGCAGGGTGCCCTGGTGGACCCCGCAGCGCGGATGGCCGTAGGCGTCCCCGCAGGAGATACTCTAGGAAGCAGTGAGGCGCGTATGAACTTGAGACTCCCCGTTGAGGGATCCGAGTATACTGGAACGTCTCCAGAGTTGATTGACAGTATGTCATTGAACAATTGGAATATTGAGAGAACTGTGAAGGGCCCCGACGAGCCAACACAAGGACATGAAAGAACTGTGAAGGGCCCCGACGAGCTAACACAGATTGAAATCGGACATGAGAGAACCATGAAGGGCCCCGACGCGCCAGCACAACGACGACGAACTGAGACACCAGATATATTTGAATTGAACAAAGGAAAAGTGATAGACCCCCGTAACTGGGGAGGAGTACGAATTCCAAAAGAAGAACTAGATTCTGATGTACAACGAGCAGCGCTTGAAAGCTATAGCCATCGCAGCACCCGAGGCAATAGTAGTAATAACGCAGATGAGGTGAATCTTTTGAAGGAGCAAATCCGAAGCTTGACCCAGAAGGTAGAAAGACTCGAGCGAGGTCAATCGCAGATGACAAGGATGACGATGGACCGACAAGGAGCAAGCTCCCTCGCACCTATGTCTAGCAACATAGCTCAAGTCATTAACAGACGAGTGTCGCCAGAAGTAGGAGGATCCAAACCGAATACGCGGCGCGAACCCTTCAGGGCTAGATACCAAGTCGCCCCTGAAAGTTATTTGGGCCAAGCCTTCAATCGACTCAATTCTGATGAATTAAGGACCCCTTCGCGAAGGAGGTATTCTCGGATGCCAATTGATATTGACGACGATTCGGAGACTACGGAAGACAAGTCCAAAACAAAGGTCCCTTTGCTGAAACCCAACGAGTATGATGGATCTCCTGACCCACTCAAGTTTTTCCGATTCCTTACACAAGGAATGGCTTACCTAAGAGAGGGGAAAATACCTCGAGAATCTCAATTGATTAGACTATCGTACTTTCTAAAAGGGAAGGCATACAAATTCTACGCATCAGAAGTGGAATATGAAGTGGAAGATTGGAACCTGCAACAGTTTTTCGACGAGCTATTCAACTATTGTTTCCCACCAGATTTCCGTATGCGGCAGATGGAAAAATTAAATAGAATGCGCCAGGGAAACTTACGGATGCGAGAATACGCAGCGGAGCTAAAACTGCTATACCGAACTATCGGGACCATATCGGAACGTGAAATGGTAACTATGCTATGGAAAGGCATGCGCATTAGTCTACAACGCGCTCTGTGGAAAGAATGTTTGGACCCAGAAAGCTCCACGTGGGATCAGATAGTCAGAACAGCAGAGCGCCATGAGGTAGCAGACTCGCTCCATTTCGGAGAACTTGAAGGTTGTCACACAGATAAACAAAGAGAGGAATACCGAGCCACGGAACACCTGGGTGAATCAGCATGGGAAGCAGAATCAGAAATGGATGACTCGGATGAGTACGAAGAAGAAATGGGCGACCAAGAGGATGCCGATGAGCAGATCGAGGACATCGCCAGCGAGCAGGAGGAGTACAATGATCAAAACATGTACCTTGACATGGGAATGATGGAAATCAGCCGCGACGATGGCCGTGAAATCACGGAACTCACGCTAGCGTTCATTGATCTCGCACATGGCCCTCTAGATGAATTTGACTCAGATGAAGAGTATATTTCAGACCTAATATTGCCTGACACAGATAGCAACAACGGAAGGAAAGAATTAGAGCCGATAGTCAATATTCCAGTGCGCTCCATATCGAACACAGAAGCTGTGATAGCGAGTTCAGAACAACCGAAATCGACCATTCGCAGACTTTGCAAATGTCCGGAGAGGGGGGATAAGGACAAGATCACTCGGGACTTCGGAAACAACTCACACCAAGTGGTGCTACCAGCTGCAGTGAACCTTAAAAGACGAGGAATATACAATACAATCCATGGATCGTTGTTAGAAAGCGATCGCGTCGATGAGCAGAGGAAATGGGAGATGGACAGAATCGTAATTTATGCAGGATCTAGGGAGAGCGCAACCTTCGATGTTCATTGGAAAACGGGAGAAGAATCTTGGATGCCCTATCGTCGAATCACGCACCTACAAGCCCTAACTGAATATCTAGAAACGGTGCCGAAGAACGACCCACAGATCTACTCAGAGATGGCACGAGCTCAAGGTTTAAAAGACTTGAAGCACAGGCAGGAACTCACTGGCCCCACGGCATGTCGCTCAATCCTATGCACAATGGCCACGCTCCCGGAAGATGACATTGACACTTGCCTCCTGACCGCATCTCATCCAACTACTCCCAACAACTCTTCTGGTTCTATTTCCCCTATACCATTGCACTCACACGACCCTATGGCAAAGCTGGGCGCCACCATTAACCCGGCTCCCGCAAACCATGGAAATGGCGCCGGTCAACTCACCTCTGGCCTGAGGAGAGGCATATCCACCACCGGCTCGACCATTCCGCTAGGCTGTCCGATGAATGCGTCCAGATACCTGTTCCATCCCAATTGGGATCAGTACATTCTCGTCCACCCGACCACGCGGGAAGTATTTGGGTTTTACGCATCACGAGCACGCGCGTCCCTTACTCTCGACGCCGCCCCTCACGCCACTGAGCGCCGATCTGATTTGGTCACTCACGGGGGATACGAGACCTTCGTCCGGATCATGAATATCGAGAACGCGCATTGGAATCATCATACCCGCAACCAAGATGGCACCTGGATTGCTATTAGCCCTAACCCGGGATGCGATACCCTTCGCATCGAATATCCATCCTCCAGCACTGTCGAGGACGTGGCTGAAGTAAAGAATGCCTTCGGATCAGACAGGGATGGGGGAATCAAACCAATCGATCAAGATAATCTAGGCGCGGGACCTCAGGCGATGTTCGATGAGAAGAAGTCTTGCATGAAAACTCACCGCGAGGATATGAAAGGGAACATATCAAGCCACGTCTTCATAGCCCCGATTGACGGAGAAGGACAAATGAGCGATTCTGGGAAATCGCTGGAGAGGGGGATGTAACGGATCGATACCACTGAGTCCGCAAAAGGAAGTTGGAGTGGCAAAGTCCGGATTAGTCAGCCTCTAGTAGTATATATATACCGCCTGTTC
>KN818255.1:199034-227471 GCA_000827485.1 Amanita muscaria Koide BX008 | reverse complement strand
GGCAGCTTGGCAGCATCGTTAGCGAGAATCGAAAGAATATGCCTGCGCGAGATTGGCTCGCCGCGCTCATCAAGCGCATCAATGACAATCACAACGGGTTCGGCTATGCCGCCAGCGAGATTGAAGAGGCTCCTGAAGGAGCTTTCGCCACTGTTGGGTGACGTCTGCAGTGGCGCCAAGTGCTGGCTCGGAGATTGATCAAAGAATTTTTCAAAGCTGGGATGCGAGCGGCTAAATCGAGGGCAATGGTAGGGAAGAGTTATTCGTGGCGTGTGGTAGCCTGTCGGTTAAAACAGAAGCATAACCCGATTTCTCATTGTCTTCCATCCAAACAGCGGACTTGCCCGTACCAGCGAGACCCGAAAGCCAAAGCACCTGCGGAGCAGTTGCGTCGGTGGTGGTGACCCAGCCCTTGATTTCATCCAAGATCTCGGTCCTGGTGCCTTCCAAACAGGCCCTTGTCGTGTCAATGCCAGCCCCGTCGGCGTATGCAATTCGAGTGAGCAAAGCGTCTGAAGACAGCGTATGAGGTCAGGTCCTATAACAAGTATCACAGGTCGTCCTCACCGTTGTAAACGTTCGTAACATTGACATCTCCTCCTGCGGTGTAGAATGGACTGTTTTCGATTTTGAAATTTGATGCGTTCTGGAGAACTTGGGGGTTGTAACCTGTTATTCGAAATTCGTTATTTCACGAGACGACATCTTATTCCAAAAGCACCTTAACAGAATTTGTGGACCCAGTTTACTTGCATTGTTTTGTGACTGCCTGACTCTCAAGCTCCGCCATCTAGTAAAGAGGGAATCAGCTAAAGATAACCAGCTACCAAATGTGCACATACCGTGGTTGGGACAGAGCCAAGATTTGCGCTTGGAGTGATGACAGACGAATGCTGTGTGCGTGTGATCTTTCCTTCAATGGTAATTCTCTGTCAACGCATTGCCACTCAGACGAATGCATCCTCAAAACCGCCCTGTACGCTTCAACGGCGTAGTAAGCACCAAGCGCAATATGCTTGGAAATCGCGCTGGACACCCACCACCTGCCTGGCGTAGTCAGATTGGTGCTTCCTCGCCAGGAGCCAATGTTGCACAATCAGTGCTTAACGGCAAGGGTAAGGAGACTGGAAGTAAGATCCTATTGAGCAAGTTGCCGCTGGATGTGGGTGATAAGGAGGTCGAGGTGAGTTTTTGGTTGCATTTCATGCTGAAACACTGCTCCGTTCGTTTTGCCTGATGCTATTCATTCGTGACGGCGAGAGGATTTGGAGGACTGATTACCATCATTCTACGTTAGGAGCTGTTCAAGAAAACTGTGGGGCCTTTGAAAGATGCGTTTCTGATATACAATTCCCAAGGAAAATCGAAAGGCATGGCGGTAGTCACTTTCCAACGGCCAGGAGATGCAGCTGTTGCAAGAGCGAAATACGACGGAAAAATCGTTGATGGACGTGAGTTCGTGATATCTTTATCTCTTTCTCTCAAATCCTTGCATTATCGTGAACGCTTACAAAGTATTTTAATTGGCAGGTAGACCATTAAAAATTGAGATCGTATATGACGGGGCACCACAGGAAGTTGCTGCTTCTGTTCCTCCTCCACAGCCATCTTTGCTGGATAGGCTCAGTCAAACCGTACCCGCTAAACATGCAGTGACAACAGCACCAGTGTCCGTATCCGTATCAGTGTATGTGCCGCCGACCTTCTATGTCATACTTGCACGCATTCAATGGTCTTTCCCTTCAGCCAACGACCCCTCCGAATAGCACCTGTTACTCTTACAGCCTCTGTCCCTCCACGGAGGGTTCGGCAGAAGAAAGGCCCAAAAAGACTAAAGAAGCGGGGAATGGGAAGTGGCGTGCAGCAGCAACATCTTCGCCCAGCATCCAAGGAACAACTTGACAAGGAGATGGATGCTTATAGGGCTGAGGTTGATGTGCTTTCATCGTGATACTTCATAAGCCATTTGAACCCATTTCGTTTCTCGTCATCATGCAGGTCGGAATACCGATAGTCAGCTACTCATGGTTCTGTAATATCTCCCCGTCTTCTAGGTTTTTGTACGTACGATAGCATAAGTCTCCAAACATTTAGTCTGAATCTTATCAACTCGCTTATCTCTTTCTTCTTCTCACACGCATCATTCATGGTTGCGCCGTTATACACAACAGCCTCTGGGCTACTTTTCCATGCCGGGAAGATCCTCATACTCACAGTGGGCCTACCGGCTCGCGGAAAGACGCATATATCTCGCGCTCTTGAACGCTATTTACGATGGATGGGCATCAAAACCGAGGTCATCTCCCTCGGGGATTACAGGCGCAAGATTCTGGGCGGTGCGCAGAAGGTGCCTAAGGATTACTTCGCTCAAGGCAAGTGGTCCATTTGATATTGCCCCATATTCTCTCCACGTCGGGTGAGTCCGGCGGCCTAACTCCCTCTCAATCTCATAGGTGAAAGAAGTCCCGAAACAAATGAGCTAAGGCGCAGAGTGGCCGAGGGCTGCGAACAACTCATATGGAACTTTTTCGATGGTGGAGGGCAAGTGGTGATCTACGATGCCAACAACGGGAGACGAGCTCAGCGGGAAGCTACCGCGGAGAAATTCGATAAGAAAGGGATTCATGTCGTTTACCTCGGTATGTTTTTGTCTCTGAACCTTGACTTCAATGGTAGTGATCAGGTTATCAGAGTCCCTCTGTGATAACGAAGAGATCATCGAGACGAATATAAGAAATGTCAAGATTTCGTCACCTGATGTATGCACCTCTGTTTGATCATCTCGCCGAGAGTTGGTTTGACATCCGCAAAGTATCGCGGTTGGGATCCAAATAAAGCCGTTCAAGACTATTATACGCGTATAAGGAATCAAGAGAAGCATTACCAGACGGTTGAAGAGACAGAGTGGCCGTTTATTAAGGTTATTAATGTGCGTAGTTAGTTGGCCTGTTGTGCAGGATAAGTTCACAATTTCTCGCTTATTGCAGGTTGGAGAAAGGATAGAAGTCAATGTGAGTTACTTTTAGTCCGCCACGGATTATCGCTGACATGCATGTAGAAAGTCGAAGGATACCTGCAGGTGCGCGCCTTGAAAACTGCATCATTTCTTCCATCACTGACTATCTCCAAGAGCAGGATCGTTTTCTTCCTCATGAACATCCACAACAAATACAGATCCATATACTTTGCACGAGTGAGCTTCGTTCGTATACTTTGTTGACCAGTAATATATCACCGAACACTAGTCTGGTCAATCACTCCTGGAGCATTCGTACAAAGCCGACTCGGATCTCTCACCAGTAGGCTGGGATTACGCAGAAAAGCTTAAAGACTTTGTGCTGGAACGCAGAGCAAAGAATCTGGAAGCTAGAGCGCTTGACCCTTCGCAGCGTCCCCTAATCGTACGTGTGGATAAACTCTTTGAAGAAGGAACTGATTTTACCCATCAATATATCAGATTTGGACATCTACACGTCGCCGAGCGCATCACACAGCATGGCCATTCCTCGCGGCAACACAAGGGTCGTTGGGCAGCACCGTCGCCCCTACGCCTGCTGAGCCAGCCTCGACTGTTCCAGAGGGAGCATGGGACGTATACAGTTCAACTTCCGCCGCACCAACGGTGCCTCCCACGTCTTCTTTAACGGAAACGGTAGCAACACCACCTTCCGACACCTTTTCTCAACACAATACTCCTCCTCCCTTTGCAACCTCTCCGTTCCCGCGTTCGGTGTCTAACAATTCGGCTCTGCTTCCATCAAGAGTCAAAGTCGTCGAGAAGTCTCAAATGTTGGAAATTAACCCTGGAATTTGGGATGGTCTTACACCTTCTTCTGCAAAGAAGTATTATCCAGGAGACTGGGCTCGGTTTGTCAAGGATCCCTACAGCTATAGAGTACCGAGAGCAGAGAGTTATCATGACCTGAGCGGTGAGGACCACTCATGCAGACATGGATTGATCTGATGGATTGCACAGTCCGGCTTGAGCCAATCCTGATTGAACTCGAGCGTGAAAAGGAGGATCTACTCATTATAGGGCATGCGTCTGTCATTCGGTGTCTCTTGGCGTATCTTATTGGGCTGCCCGCCTCTGAGATCCCCGCTATCGAAATCGCGAGAGGGGATCTTATCGAGGTTGTGCCGACATCGTACGGGGTTGTCAGCCAAACGCACCATTTCTGGGATGGTCCTGGGCGTGTAGAAGAGGAAAGCGAGCATGAAGAGGAACACTCCGAAGAACTTACTGCGGAGGGTACAGAGCGGCGCGTGAAGAAGGTGTACCGGGACGTGAACAATTTCTACGAGAATTACGCGGAAGACACTAGGGGGAAGAAGATGCACCCTTTAAGTGAGCTGTTGGCAGGCAACGGGCAAGCTGACAATGGAAAGGGAGAGATGGATACAGTGTCGAGAGCTATAGATGGCCTGGTCGTCAAAGATAATGAAGCTAAGAAAAATCTGGATGCGGATGAGAAGGTGCCTGAGGTATGTATACATGTAGAGATCTGAAATGTCAAGTTGTTCCTATCGCCAACACCTCGACCAGTGAGGATGTAGTGCTTTCATGTATTCCTCTTTGTTCAATAATGGGATTACAAATAGTCAAGTATCACTGAAACGACCTCGATCGCGACTACTAGAGACTCTTTACGCTGTTGTGTTCCGCGGGGGCAATTGACTTCTCTTCGAACTGTCCAAGATAACCAGACTCATCGACCTCCTTGAAGCTGTCCGCCATACCCGGGACTGGGAAGGCAACGTTAAGTCCCCAATAGACGAGCGAGGACACAATAAGGCCTGTAAAAAACGCAAGCTGATATATGCGTATGGCGACCAGCGGAACAGGCCGACCGGCTGTACAAAGTTGCGTGTCAGATGAATTTCAATTCAGGAGCGAATGAAAGAACATACTAGCGCCCGCGAAGCCAACGACATTGATGAGGATACCTGCTATGTAAGCCACGTACGCCCTGTGAAGTAATGAGCAAAAGAACCTTCAAGTTTGAAGAAATCGGCCAGTGGAAGGTCACGCACCGGAAGTTAACGCCATATGTGTACCAATACCAACCGTCGCGGCTAGAGTCGTACAAATCCGCTACGCGATAGTGCCCTTTCCTGATCACATAATACTCAGTTATCTACAGCGAAGTGAGGACTCGCTGCGTATGTGACACATCTTGATATAACGAACCATGACCCCGGCAACTGAGCTCAACAAGACGGAATATGCAGAAAGATAGTTTGTAAATGAATTGCTGTTCTTGAGAAGATTCCACGGTTGCATGCAAATTGCCACGACAGCAGCGATATAGCCACCTCGTCTAATGTTCTGCGAGGAGTCAGCCTCAAACACTAATGACTTGCAACGCACGTACCAGAAAACGCGGTAGGAGTGCAGTTAGATCGCATCCTGCACTAATGGAATTCGCAGAGATATTCACGCTAATATCGGTGGTTTGAGCAATGGGCGGTACAAGCTACATTCGATCCTTACCCGAGCTATTCAAGATTGCGACATTAGCAAAGATTAATAGAGTGGTATCAGTGCCTACCTGGGCAATAATAAATGAAACAGAAATAAACCAGACCTGCAGATGTGTCTAGTTCAAGAAGATGTGCGAGACAGAACACTTGCCCCGAATCTTGTTGCGTGGGACGGTCTTCCATCCAGAAATTTGTCCAAAAGGTCAATAGGAGACCAGATAGTCTCTCCATAGATTGTCGTACTTGACGAGCTGACGATGATTCCCAGGAAGCTGATAATACCAAATGTAATAGGAGGTGCAAAAACCTGTGGAAGGAAAGCCGCAGATGGCGTCGTCGCGCGAGAAGCAAAATCCGGTGCATTTCTGTATAACATTCACGCCTTTATGTTGGACGTCATATAATTGAAAGAATACTTACACTATGATTGTCAGGAAGTTGCTGATGCAAGACATGATGCTAACAATCATTCCCCAACCAAGATCTGACCCGCGAATAGTGGCTGGCTGAGAAATGATGGTACCGACACCCTTGGCTTTCACGATACACCAAACGAAAAAGGTGATACCGGCTATTGGAACGATAACTGCCTTGACCGTGAAGAGATGTCGGCTGCAGTGGCGAGATTGTTAGCCACTGAAGGATGAGGGGATTAATCAGGCGTACATCTGGTGGATAGGAAACCAGATAGCCGGAAGAGAGATCAGCCAGAAGAGAAAGAAGCACATAAAATCGCGCGTCGTTGTCCCTGACGAGGCAGGCAAATGATTTGCTAGTTGGGTGCTTAAGAGCAGTTATAATAGTTCAACAATTCATGCCCACGTATGTCGTTTACGCTTGGCCACATCGACCTGAGCATTACCCGGACGCAATCACCTCCGATACTTGTCTGTATGCCGTACCAAATACTAGTTAATGGAGTAAAACCATATATGCAGTTCGGTAGACATGTGAAAACGCACCATGCCATGGCCCCACGATTCAATGTGCACCAGAGGCTGCCATATAAACCAAAACTAGTCCGCACTGCGACAGGAAAAGTAATGTGGAACACAGCCCCTTGACGTGCGTTCAGTGCGACGAATGGCCCAGTAATAGCGTAGCCGATCCACACGCAGATCCACGCTTGCCACCATGACAGACCGAGTTGAATCATTGCCGAACCTATCATCCATCTGTGCTAAAATGTCTAGTTGTTGACAAAGTCGTTGAGAAAAACTTACGTGTTTATATTGAAGGAATCCGAAATCCAGCTAGATAAGAGTTTCCAAACTTTGTAAAGTTATCCAACAAGAAGGTCTGCGTACTCACAGATAGACAAAATTCCGTCCAGACCAGGTACGTTTTGCGGGTGGTACAGGTAATAAGTCATCATTCTAGAGCGGAGCTTCGTTAAATGGTTTGAGTGAAGGAAAGGAAAGGACATGGGCTTGTCGAATCAGATGGAAACTCACAGATAGAAGTTGTTGGGTATACGTTAGTCCCTCTGCCCCATCCACTTCAAGCCGCTTGAGAATCGACATTGCTGTGTAGGTGCGCATTAAATCATAAATGGGTACACTATGAACAATGAACATGATCCCACCTTGGGCACTCGGCGAAGTGGAGGGAATGAAGGGAAACGTCGAGCCACTCCTGATCGACTGATTAACAAGGAGTGGTTATATACTTAGTAGGGCATCGATTTCTCCCTCCCAGGGTTAGTTGTGATGCTGAACTCAATCAGAGAGAAGGTTCCGAAGAGGGAGGCGGCGCTATATAACCGACTCAATATATCAGTGGCGGTCGCAGGAATTTAGGAAATGCCAGTGCTCAATTCAACATGATAGTATTCATAGCATATGTCCACTGTCCTGCATCGTGGAACGATCGATGTAAATGCATTGATGCGTCGTGTGGCACTGGCAGTTTGATTGATCGAGGAAGCGAGGAGACCGTAAGAGGAGCGGTGTCCCTGAGATTGTGGACAACGCAGATGTGATCTCATCAACGTAGTCGTCCGAATGAGCGTTTGAGTCCTTGATAACCCTGAAATTACTAGAGAACAACACGCTATGAACGCGTTCTGCGTTCATATACATATGAGTATAAGCACCTTCAAGTTCATGATAGACGTGACGGAGGTTGTAGTAGACATCCAAAAATAAATAAACTTTCCTCGGTGATTACACTTCTAGCGTGCCATACATAGGCCATCCTTTGGTCGCAACCAACTAAACATGGAATCGAAAATTATATGTATGAACTCAGCTGGAATGGGGGAGTTCAGCGACTTCAGAGAGCTTCAGTTGCACATTTTCAAAGTACTGACCCGTGTTATAAACCCCGTGAGAATGTATCACCGGTCACTGATCAATTATCATACTAGAACGCGCGGCGTGAGCGCTGAGCTGCGAGTGACCTTGCCGGTTTGATTCGATATGATTCCAATATGACTCATGAGTATCACTTGAGTTACATTACGACCAGAGTGGTACAACTTGAAGTAGGAATGTAGGAGAGCGAGTCCGAATGCGTTATGCAAGATGTGACGCGAGTCTCGGTTGCCGCCGACCAGATTCGCACGCATCACGGTGACCTTTCCTTCATACCTCCGGATTACTCTGGGGTAAGTATATAACGGTTTCTCCCTTTCCTTGCAACCTAGATTGAACCATGCTGACCGACAGTCAAACAGTTATTGTTTCACTGTTTACGCATGGATTACTCTACGGCATATACCTCGCAACACTCATCCAATGCTTACGATGGCTCACATTCACCGATGAAGGCTGGAAACCACGAGAAAAAATAAACACCGTTATGATATTGACAACTATCTTCATTTTCTTAATGTCCACAATCAACCACGCAGCCTCAGTGGCTTACTATCTCAAAACATACATTAGGAGAGATGTGAGCTGGTAGTATGGCAGGTACGGAACGATTATGGCAATAGTATGTCCATCTTGTTGGTATCCCAACGAATAGTAAACATAGCGTTGCAGGACATATCCGAGAATCTTGCAATAATATCAATCTGGACTGTCATAGTATTCCATTCGCTGCTGCGGCGAGTACTTATCCAGTTGTAGCTTTGCCCCACAAAATACCTGAAAGATATATCGCTGCTGGGTCGTGTATGCAAAACCATGGCGCATCATGTGTGCCGGTCACCCTTTGGTTCGCCTCGCTGTCCTGCTCGGTTTTGGAAACCTACTATGCGGGACTGGAATACAAGGGCCGAGTTTCGAATTCGTCCTGATTGCCATGAAGGCCGTCACTGGTCTTTACATTGTAATTACTATTTACACAACAAGTATGACATTTCTGGCTTATGATTTCGGATCTTACATCTATATTGGATTAGCTGCGATCATCTACCGAGTTTTGTCCAGCAGGAGCAACAGCGGCGGCAATGACAGACGACTAAATTACGCCATGCGGATTTTGGCAGAATCTGGGGTTCTATACACCTCTATGATTATGTTCAGCCTGATTGGATTAACATTTTATGCTCGTAAAGATCATACTTTGGTAGAGTGGCTCATAGGTACCATTGCAAATAACATGGTATGTCTCGTAAAATATTGTCAAATATTTTCTGATTTTTCGACAGGCTTTCTCCACGGGTGGTATCTCATTCAACTTGATACTCATCCGAGTCTACCAGAGTCGAGTTGAATTGCGTGACAGCTTTGCAGACTGAAGAGATGATTACGAGCTGTCAGGAATCCAGTTCAACAATCCCCAGATGACAGCATCATCCGAGGGTCCGTCGTCTATTGCGCTGGATGAGGCCATCGATGAAATCTAAGAACACCGTAGAGAATGCATGAGAAGTATGTTATAATCGCAGCCTTGTTTACACTGCAGGTTATTCTGACACTCAATGGTCAGATAGCATATGATTAGTTTTGATTTCTTTTTTGTTCACGTTACTGGCTTCCAATCGTTTCTTTATCCCTGGGGTTCCTTGCTATGTCTGAATTTTTAATTTGATTCGTGCGATTACGGTTGCGACCATAGCCGTTCGAAAAGGAGCGAAACACTGTGCAAACTTCCAGTGTGTTCTACGACCAAACAATCAGTTGGCGCTCAGTTCGTTTTGTTCATATGAATTCTTTTATCTGCGCAAGGATGATGCCCTCTCTGTGAGTGCAATGGCAAGGCTTTCCAGTCGAAAGTGGGTATTACTTTGGTTGTAGCTATTAGTAATTCAATAGCCCACAGTGTTAACATAAATGATATATATAAATTACATCCACAGTATCGTACACGATGCATGGACCTCGATGCAACAAGGAACGCGACCTCTTTGAAATTTAACCCATCCCTTCACTCGTGCGGTAAGTTCATCTTCGCTAGCATTCAGTTCACGAAGAAATGCGACAGCGACTGGAAGGAGGACGAGCGATCGACTTATTATCGTCCCGCAATGCATGCATTAATTCGGCCACACGTCTACTAAACGCTTTTGGTGCGCTGGTGGGCGGGCTAGAATGAAGTCGCATGACCCGCCATACATCTTCAGTTTTCTGGCGCAGAGCGTTGTACACGGCCTCTTCGCCCAACCCGAGTTGAGAAACTTGAGCCACCCTCTTGCTGTGTTTTCTGTTTTTATCAAGGATATATCGTTGTAACTCTCGGTGCGTTCCTAGAGATCCGATCTGTTGGTGCCTCATCTATGTGCAGTAGGTGAGTAAGATGTGTAGAACAATGTCAAAGTCATTACCTTTGACCGGCTTTCCACCGAAATGCGGATGACAGAATCTGGTAACTCGTCAGATGATCTGTTCAAGGCCGCCTTCATAATGTCGCAAGTGCGATTGCTTAGCTCCACCGTCGTTTCGTGACTCTCAAAGATCTCTGTAGCTATCGCCTGACTGACCAGATCGGACAGATTCTCCGGTAAATTCTCCATCAATTCCACGGGGACGTTCCGTAATAGCTGCTCAGGCAAGCGGTCCAAGAGTCCGTCGGGCAACCTCTCGAGGGTTTCCCGTGGTAGGATCTTCATTAGCGTTCCAGGCAATTTCTCTAAAAGCTCCTGGGGGAGCTTCTCCAGTAATGGTGCCCGGAGCCCAGCAAAAAAACCGGGGGGTAGACGAGAAAGTGTGTCTGCAGATATCGCCTTTAGCATCGATTTTGGGATCAACTCTACCACAATGCCAGGCATGTGTGCAAGTACCGGACGTGGCACCACACGGACACCTGTCGCAAACACGATTTTTACTACCCAACGATATCCGTGTAACAGCGCCTTTGACGGACGCCGGCAAAGGGTAGCAGGTGTGGGAGGATGGGGTTCATCGGCAACATCTGTGTCATCGCTCAGCTCCAAAATTTCCACTGGCTCCGGTTCTTCGCGCATGTCTTTGATTCTTTGCGGAATTTCCTCCAACATGTCATCTGGAAGTCGTTTTAGGAGTCTAAGCGCCAGTGCCCTATCGTGATTTGCTACGGGTTGTTCCAGCATAGCTTGCATTCGCATTAGAGACACATCCAGAAGCCTGTGTGGAACTCGCTTGAGATCATCCGGAAGTGTCAGCGTCTGCGCAATGGGCGCTCGCGCAAACACCTGAGTTGGAATCCTCTGCAAAAACTCGTCCGGCGCTTTCAGTAGTAAATCGATAGGCGCCTTCTTGATTGTGTCATCCGGCGCCTTTTCAAGTACAGAATTAGGGACTCGTGCCCATAGCTCCGCTGGTAAAAGGGCAAGCAGAGAAGAGGGCAGCCGATTAAGTAGACGCTTGGGCAATACCCCATCAAGTTTCATTACCACGTCGCTGGGTAAACACGTGTTCAGCTTGGGTTTCACCAGCCTCGTCAATATGTCCTCTACAGCCACTTCGTAGTGTTCCCTGAAATGCGGCAGTGATAAATTCTGATCAAGATCGCCATGCCAAAGCGTTTCGGAAGCTGCTCCCACCGCCCAGTGTACTGCACCGGTTTTAATGGAATCGACAATCAAATTGTTGACCTGGGTCTCCACAGTTTCCCGAATTATCCTCTTCGTCGTCTCCTCCAACACAAGCCATTGCTTCCGCTTTTGGATGAGCAATTCAGCGTCCTTTTTGACGATAGGCCAAATGGCTTCTCCGAGCGCTCCCACCAAGGCATTCTTCATGGCCGTATCCAACGCGCTCCAATTATCGGGGAACATGTGCCGAGAAACGGCAGATTCCGTGAGGGCATCCCACCGGAGACCTACGAGGTCTTGACAATGAAGCAGATGGTGCCGAACGATGAGTGCTGTAATGGTGCGCGCAAGAAAGTAGCAATTATAGAGCTGCAGTGTATATAAAGCACATCCAGAGTCCATACGGACGCTAGTGCAAATGGCGATGATGGCATATAGGTCAGGCTTTTTCTCCGAACCGAACTGGACGGCAACCTTGACATCTGTTTCGGATTGGATCGTGATAAGATTATCGTCAGTGAGGAAGGTGATGCTGTCTTCAGCCTCGCATCCCTTCGACAAGACGACTTCGGTGTTTGGCCCTCCCATAGGCCGTCTGTCGACACGATAGGTACTTCCACCCTCCAGGTAGAGCACGACGAATTCATGTTTGAAGCGATCTCGCTCTTTCCGGAGTTCAAGCTTGTGGATGGCAGTATGGGACTGCGCTTGATACCAGTCGAAGATGCCTCCTTTATCCCAGTCGTCGAAGGTTATGAGAACCGGGGCTTTGTCTCGTAATTTTGAAGGCGAGCTGGACGCAAGATAGGGTCGGGCGAGCTGCGATCCTAGCGATGCAGCAAATGCTGAAGGTATCTGAGAGTTACGTTTGCTTTTTAGTGAGAACTTTGGTCGCATCAACGGCCTGGCACAATCACGAAAGTTAATTGTGTTGAGAGCTGGAGGATTTTCTTGACTCACAAGTAAGTATTGGCCAGTGGCTCGAGTACCCTGTTGTGTTATCCGTAAAGATGAACGGACCGCAAACAGCGGCTCCCTGTTGCGGAGGCAGGGGGGACTCGGACGAGACTACTTGCCTTCGCACTTAAGCTTATGCCGAATCCCAACCGATTGCAAGCCTACCGTGACAAAAGAAGTTTGAAAGCTCGCTAACGCGAGTTGGTCAAGACTTGTTCCATGTGGTATAAAACAGGAAAACGAACCACGTTAGCGCCGCAGAAATATAATTTCATGACAGCTGATATGTTCTAGCGCGGTAAACAAAACCTAAATTGGGAACGGCAATCGTGACCGCGTGACCACTGTGAGAAACAAGTCTATCACCCAGAGGCCACTGCTGTGGCAGTGATGTGTATGTTCTGATCACTTACGAGAGCAACCTGCTCTTCAAGTTGCCTCCACCAAGTTGCTCACACTAAGGACTTCTGCATGAGCGAGCTCACTCCAATCAAGCTCAAATCGATGCATCAGAAATCGGAATAGCGCCGTTCGCCGTTGAAACGTTGAACGTTGAACATTGACAGCGACGTGTAACGCTGACACGTACTAGATGACATGATTTGCGTCTGAGTCTTTCTCACCTTGCATGGTGTGTCCTTATCTGAAAGGAGATTTAGGACGGAACAACTGGAATAGGTAGTGCCGATGCCAAGCTTCGCATGATGTACCCAATAGTGTGGGATGACGGTAGTATTTTTGTAGGGTTCCCTAGGACTCCGGTTGAGGATAAGCTCGGAACGCATGGGAAGTAGTTTGATGTGATGTGATCTATTTTTATCACCCGCGCCGAAATAGTCACACAAACTTGATTTTCATCGTCCTGCCGGCCTGCCCTCTGTCTGTGGTTATGAAGGGCCGAAGCGCTGAACAAAGTTGCCTGAACATTCCGAAATTGGCATGTAGTGTTGAACATTATAGATCGTCACTTTTAGTATTTAAATACTCAACCGGATTCGGACTTGATTCTGTTCCGAAGTCCAATTGCTAGACCAGAAAGGACTGGCTATCGCTCTGTGCCAATCTCGGATAAGAAACTTGCAACTGGCTATTGATAGTACATCTAGACTGCATGAAGTCATATGCGGCATAAGTATGCCCAGCACTGAGGTTTAGATTGCGTGAACCGTGACTGAACCATTGTCTTTTCCATCTTCAGGTGATTTTGAATCATTATCAGCCGATAACCTTCCCTCAGAACTCTCTATGTACTGCGACACATCAATCTCCTCGAACTTGTCCGCTTTACCCGGAACCGGGAACAGGACATTCAGAGACCAATAGGTGAACGATGACACCGCAAAACCTGTAAAAAACGCTAGTTGATAGATACGGGTTGCTGCCAATGGGACGGTTCTGCCGGCTTCGCGAGAGTTTAGATGTAATCAAATTGGATGCGGAACGTGACATACTAGCACCTGCAAACCCGACGACATTGATGAGGATGCCAGCTATGTAGGCAGCGTAGGCCCTACAGTGCGGTCTCGAGTAAAGGACATTAATGATGTACTAGGAAACCGACGTACCGGAAGTTAATTCCATAGAAATACCAATACCAGCCATCTTTGCGAGAGTCATACAAGTCATCTACGCGGTAATGCCCTTTCCTGACGAAGTAATATTCGGTAATCTATCATAGTTTGTCAGGCCCGGGTAGGAACGTGAACACATAAAGGGATGTCGACTGACCATTACCCCAGCAATGGAGCTCAAGAATACGGAATACGCTGAGAGATAATTTGTGAATTCATTGCTGCTTTTCAGGAGATTCCAAGGCATCATGCATATCCCTACAATGGCGGCGATGTAGCCACCTCGCCTGATATTCTGGAAAGATCTGAGATGCGGCAAAATGGAGAGGAAAAGATGCATACTATGTAACGCGGAAAGAGAGCTGTCAAATCACATCCGGCGCTGATGGAATTTGCTGATATATTCATTCTGAATAATAATGTTAAGTAATGGCGATAAAATGAGACCATGGAGAAAGTACCCGAGCTAAACGGCAATAAATTAGCTTCGCATCTGGCGTTTATGACATTTTGCTTTGTACATACCTGTGCAATTATGAACGAAGCAGAGATGAACCAGACCTAAAAAATAACTGAATTTTTACTCTCGTTCAGACGCCAATCTAACTTACTCCAAACCTCGTGGCATGGGACGGATTGCCATCCAAAAACATGTCAAGCAGTGTAACTGGAGACCACACGGCCTCGCCATATATCGCTACGCTTGACGAACTAACAATGATTCCCAGGAAGCTAACGAGCGAGAATGTAATTGGGACGGAGAATAGCTGAGGGAAGAAGGCTGCTGATGGCGTTGTGGCGCGGGAGGCAAAGTCTGGAGCGTTCCTAATGAAATAAACAATTATACTTAGCTGGGTTACAAGGAGGTAGTGAACAATACTTGCACGACGAGCGTCGCCATATTGCTTATGCATGACATGAGGCTGACTATCATTGACCAGGCAAGCTCTGACCCCTGGACGCTGGCGGGCTGCGATATGATGGGCCCTACTCCCTTGGCTTTGACAATAACCCAAACGAAGAATGTTATGCCAGCAATGGGAACGACAATAGATTTGACGGTGAAGAGGTGTCGGCTAATAATGCCATCCGTTCGCCAATGAGCCTACAATAGATGCTGCCATGATGAGAACGCACATCTGGTGAATTGGGAACCAAATCGCGGGAAGAGAAATGAGCCAGAATAGGAAAAAGCACATGAAGTCCCTTGTCGTAGTCCCAGATGAGGCAGGTAGATGATTTGCTGTAGATTCAATTATTACTGAGCACAGGATTGAATGCCACAGGGGCCGTACGCACGAATGTTATTCACGCTGGGCCATATAGCTCTAAGCATAACCTTGACACAGTCACCGCCAATGCTCGCTTGCACTCCATACCAGATACTGTTCATAGCGCAGTTCCCAAGCAAGGGGCATCGCGTGGAAACAATAGCACTCACCACGCCATAACGCCACGGTTGAATGTACACCATAGACTCCCAAATACACCAAAGCTGGTGCGTATGACTACAGGAAAGGGGATGTGGAAAATAGCTCCTTGACGTGCATTCAAGGCGACGAACGGCCCAACGATTCCGTAGCCAAGCCATACGCAGATCCAAGCCTGCCACCAAGAAAGCCCTAACTGGATCATGGATGACGCAATCATCCATCTGCAAAGCAAACCCATTTCACCGTGATTGGATAGACTATATCAATCCATCACCCGTACGCACGTATTGACATTGAATGAATCCGAAATCCAGCTATCGAGTGTGAGATATGTCAACTGAGATCAAAGTCGCATTACTCACAAGAATATGAAGTTCCTTCCAGCCCATTTGCGTTTTTCCGGAGGAACAGGGGTCAGGTCTTCGTTCTAATCAAGATTGACAGCGTAATAAAGCCGAGACTCGAAGCTTGTAGAATGGGAGACGCCACAAAGAACTCACGGATAGAAACTGCTGTGTGTACGTCAAGCCTGGTGCCCTATTCACTTCTAGCTTTTCAAAGAACCCCATGGTAGTTCGTGAACGGTGGCAAATATTCCTGTCCGCAAACAGCCTAGGGATGCCTACCTATTATGGGAAAGGAGACCAAAGAGTACGCCACTTTAGCTGTTTTTATCATATCTTGTGTACAAAGATAAGCATGGGAACTACTAATACAACCGAGATAAGCTTCTTTTGAATTGTGAATGCTACTGCAAAGTACCTAGCTGACGATGGCCCGTTCTAGCCTCGAGTCGACGGGTGCGAGCACATACTACATTAATCGATAATTAATTGACAGTTCGTCTTCTTGTGCAGTATGGATCTGTGCCCTCACTTTCAAACTTTCAGGTTTCACGCGTCGCTGACTGCGTTGAATTGCCGCCGAATGATCATCAGCGCCACAACGTCATCGCTTAATGACAGGCGGAGGGAACGGCGATGGCACCGTATTTCACAAGCCCCATTAGGGAACTCGGCGCAATACTCCTTGATAAGGCAGCGTAAGCCGGTTGAACTGGATTCCAAGTAATTACTGAGTATAGTACTCATCTTGAATAGGATCGCTGCTGTTCGGTCACGGTGTATTTCAAACGTGTAAAGCAATCTTCGCATGGCTCACCACGATTCAGTGCCACAAGAAGTTTCGGAATGAATATGAATTTTGCGCTGTCATGAGGACGTAAGGCAGGGATAGATACGAATAACACAGGACTATATACATGTGCAATTGAAGGCGTGTTGGAAAATAAATGCAAGATTGAGACTAGATCACTTTGTGGCTAGATGCATGCAGAGAGCAGAGTGCGATCCCGTAGTGTATGACCTGAATTGAGCGTTATGACGAAAGCCTGGATACGCAAGTGATATGGATGAGTTGATGTGAAAGGGTATTAATGCAAAGTAAGTAGAAGACGGGAAGTAGAGCAGTGAATCAAGCTTGACGTCGGGTAAAAGAGGGGTGTAAGTGCGCAGGGATTAATGGGGAGAATAAATTCCAATAGATGCTGAAATCCAACAATATTGAATTGTACCTCGTCATGAGGCGGTAGCGTGGAACCTTGCATGTTTTTGCAAGGTGATATCATGACCACGAAACCAACCCTCTTCGTCAAAAATGACAGAAGATGAGGACATGCCGCTCGCACGTGTGTTCTTTTTGAGGTCACAGGACCGGTTTTGCCTGTTATGCGAGTTCCAGGCGAGGGATACCTCCCGCTCGGGTCGTTTTGCTAAACCTTTCGCCTGAAGGAGAAGGCGAGGAGAACGTAAAGGCAGCATAGATCGCTTTCCTTTCTGGGGTGGAGAATGTTTTACTTGAGCCAGTTGGCTCTTCAAACGGTGTCTTACGCGACGAGCCAAGTTGCAAGTTGGCTGAGCTAGCGATAGTGGAAACGTAAATGTCCCGAATCTCTGGTTCCACGGAACTTTCCTATTTGATAGTCGGCATTCATGAATCACTACAATAGTAAAAGGTTCACCTTGACTTGCTGGAATTTCGTTTTGCTTCCTCTCGGATCAGCATCCTGAGATGGGGAAGTATCTTCATATGCCTGCGAGACATCTGCGAGAGGTTTCACTGTGAGCTCGTAACAACGAGAATCGATGTCGGCTTGGGATAGCTGCGGGAGAACCGGTTTCGTCACGTCTGGCTTCGATTTCAGCTTGTTTACAGCTACGTCCTTCTGGGCCACTACAGTAGGCTCTTCCTCCGCCACCTTCGGAAGAATGGCAATAGCGCGAGTGCGAGTCGTGGTCCTCTTCGCCGCACCCGATTTTCTCGGCTTAGAGGAGGTGCTCTCCTTCATCGAAATTCCCTTGGATACCTTATGACCATTGCCACAAGGCATCACAGGTTCAGAAGGCACTGAAGCCTTGCGCTTCTTGGTAGGGGAACCCTCGTCTTTGAGTACGATACTCAATTCCTTCTTGTGCTTTTTTGCTGCTACTGGTCTAGTAGGGGGGTTGTGGAGTTTTGTAGCCAGAACATGAGAGCCGCCGTCCTTCCGCTTCTTATCCGCAGCACCCAAACCGGCACGCTCGCCCGTCACTGGATGAAGATTTTCTTTATCCGGTACGGTGATGGGGGGATTGTCCATGAAAATGAAGTTCTCGGAGTTAGTGGACGAGGAGCGTGTAACTTTCTTCGAGTACATGGCCGACTTCGTCTGCCTTGGTGCAGAGGACCGTTCAACGGGTGGTGCATCTTGGAAAACAGTAAAGGAACGCAGAATGGGTGGCATGACGTGTTAGAGCTTCCAGAATTGGGGTGAAATATGTCTGAGTAGTATAGAGCGCAGTAGACAAGCAGGACGAGGAAGAGCGAGCAGACCGAACTAGAGCACTAACGTCGAACACGAACAATTTGTCCGTGAGGAGATCGATTGAGGACAGTGCCTGTGGCTTAAATTGGAAACACTTCACGTGACTCTCACTGGAGACACGTGATCCCTTCTGATTGTTCGGCTTCCTTTACTCTCGGAACCTTCTCAAGCTCAAAAGCTTCAAGCTTCAGCGTTTGAGTGCGTTCTTCCTGCACGTTTACCGTCATCGTGAGTCTTTGAATTACCGCCGAACTCGATATCTCATAAAAATCACGGACGACGCGACAGTTTCTCAGACGCGAACCGAATCGTCCGTACTTACACGTTGCCGACTAGAATCATGTCATCAAATCAAACCTGTCAAGAATCTCTGGTCCTTCTCTTCCGATATCGTAAACTTTGTGCCATGGCTGTGCATTTTCTGGCTCGGACAATTGTTTTCAAAACACGTTTGTTGGGTCGTCTTGATTCATTCCTGTATCCCGCGCACGGATAACGAGAATGGAGGACGTGTCACAATTTCCGCGGTGGTGGAATCGCACAGCAAGGCTTATTGCTCCATCAAATTGATCCTGCTGGAAGGTCATCTGCTATAGGGATGATTCGCATTCACACCTGTGATCCATGGTACGTGAGATAAATGTAGAATAAGCATCCCGATATACTTAGTCTCCGTTCATCCATCTAGATTCCCTAAGTCGTCAACGTTCCAGAAAACTGTGGCCGGCATCGAGATAGGATACCTCGTGGCTTCTCCACCCTGCATTGACAAACTCTCATCTTCCGGTGGCACATGTATTGGGAGTCATGGAATGTAACCCTCGCTATTAGAGCTACACAACTTCAAGTTTACTGAAACTCGCCTCTCTTGCCTTATTCGCGTTATAATTTTTCATCTAGACGGCTGCGATCGGGTCGTTCGTTTAACGCCATCAACCTCGTGGTTGCCTCACCAATCAGGGCCGTCAATCAACACATTTCACCATTACACCAGCAGTGCGGGTACATAAAGACATGGCCAATGACGACCTGTCCTCGACCCATTCCTCCCTCCCTTTGTCCGTCTGCCGATAGAACGGCCTGGTTGTCCTCCACGAGTTGTTCATTCTTCTCGAACCTCCCATCGTATTGATTTCTTATTCCGTCTTCTTCGCCTCCACTTGTGAAGATGTCCCTCAGTAAATGCGCCAGCGCTGCTCTCAGCCCAGTCCATCCTCCGCTTGGTACTCTTATCGACGGGCATTCCTTGGAGCTAGTTGAAGTTTTAGGCGTCGGCGGGTACGGCGTCGTTTACCGTGCCGTTGACACGGACCCTCTTTCACTAACGGGTCATCTCAAATCCTATGCCGTAAAGTGCCTGATCTCGTCCCCCAACGCCAGCTCCCGCCAGCGACACGTCCACATCAGGGAGATTGCGCTGCACCAACTGGCTTCGGTGCACCCTGGAGTCGTTACACTTCATCGCGTCATCGAGCACCAAAATGCCACCTACATTATCATGGATTATGCGCCGGATCACGACCTTTTCACCCAGATTCTGCGTAACTGCAGGTATCTCGGAAACGACGACTTGATCAGGCACATATTCTTACAGCTTCTTGATGCTGTAGAGTACTGTCATCTGTTGGGCATTTATCACAGGGATTTGAAACCCGAAAACGTGCTGTGCTTTGACGGAGGTCTTAGAGTGGCCATCACTGATTTTGGTCTTGCCACTACGGAGAAAATGAGCGACGAGTTCAGGACTGGCAGCGTGTATCACATGAGTCCTGGTACGGAACTTTCTCAACCGTCAATTAAATAATTACTGACTTTTCATTAATCACAGAGTGTCAGGGCGGCGAGTTCGCTCCTGATGGGTACTATTCTCCGCAAGCGAATGACGTCTGGTCTTTGGGCATCGTCCTCCTTAACCTGGCTACGGGACGCAACCCGTGGAAGTCTGCCACCGTCACAGACCCCACCTTCCAAGCGTATTTGCATGATCCCCAGTCTTTCCTTCCCAGTGTGTTGCCCATCTCCTACTCAGCCAACGAGCTTTTGCTTCGTATGCTCGATGTGAACTGGCGCACGCGTATGACCCTTCCCGAGGTCCGCCGAGCAATCAAGATGCTTGATACGTTCTACTGCGATGGCGTGATCTTTGAAGGTAGCATGGCCAGATGTCCCTGGGAAGCTAGCATGGAGCTCGATTCAGAAGAAGAAGAAATTGCCAACGACGTTGATGAACGCGTAGTTAACGAATGGCGTAAGAAGGCTGGTGTATACTCCGTGGACGAGAGCAGCAGTAGCAGTAGCAGCAGCAGCAGCAGCGAGGAGGATTACGGCGCAACTGAAGACAGCGGAGCTATCGCAGAATCGCTTGCAGGAATACCTCCTCAGTCGACGAAATCCGCGCTGGCCCCGGCGGTCACGCCAACCTCGGACTGGAGTGCCGACTCCGACACGTCACAGATCATCTTCGCCAACAACTCGCACACGTCGTCAATGGGTGTTCCTTGGACCGACTTTACATCCTCTAAGGCGACATGGGGCTGCGAATCGTCCATGTCCTCTATCTGTCAACAAACGGCGTACGGCTATTCATCAGATATTGAGTTTCCCTTCGACTCTATTGATCCAAATAACCATCGATATCCTTCTGTCGATATTTCGGAGGACGAAAATTTTGAATACAAGATCTCTGCGACTGAGTATCGCACGGACGATACTTCGGTCACGAAGATAAAGCCTGGTCTTAAACTCAATACGCATCTGGATGCGTTGAGAGACGATACGAGTATAGGCTCAGTATCGTCAGCAAGTTCAGAAACTATGCAGACAGCTCATGAATACGAGAATTATTCCTCATCATCTATTTATTTCCTTGCCGACTCTTCAGTTCTCCCTAAAAGCCCTGTCATCCCGCTCTCAGCGTCGATATCGGCCGACAGTTCTACCTATGAAGATCCCTCGTCCTTCTTACACACCAATGAACATATCTCCCAATTACTCACTCCACTCAAAGACGCTATCATGGCTTCGCCATCTACTGATGACGACCCTTGGCCGAGTAATCCGCTCGCACGAACTTCTTTCTCTGGGATATCTTCTCCGTCGCGTTATTCTGTTGCATCCGTCCTTGGTTCACCGTTAGATACCAAGTGGTCGGATGCCGAACCTCAGGAAGAACCGACAGAAATCAGGCTCTCGCCCATACCAAGCAGAGAAAACAGTTGGAATCGTAATGCGTCCGTGAGGACAGGAGGCATTAGGAGTCCATACTACACTTTCTGCAGGTCTAATGCTCCTTCTCCCGAGGAGAGCGCTTTGAGGCTCGCAGCTCAAAAGTCTACGGAGCTTTTCGAAGCACCTAGCGGAGGAGCGTGGGCTCTCAGAGCTTCCGATGAAAGTCAGCCTACATTTCCCGTTGACGATCATGCCAAACTGACAAGCGGTGCCGACACATGTTTCTCTTCTTCAAGGCCTGTTACAGAATCACCGCAGCAATCCAGTCCTTCTCTCACGCAAGAACGACTCGAGCCCAAACGGTTTCCTCAAGCCGAGCTGGAAGATTGGCAACAAAATGACGATGGGAGGAGCCCTACGCGCGCTAAATCTGGACGCTCGTTGGCGCTTTTCAACGCCGTGCGGTTCTTATCAAAAGCCGGATCGCCTACGTTCCAACGGTCGCCAACTCGCCCGCATACAAGCGACTCGGCTCCGTCAGCGAAGAGTGTTGGCTCGCCATCCGCCATCCAAAAAACCCTATCGTCTACTCAAGAGTCGCCTTGTACCATGCCGCCCGCTGAGACTGAAGCAACGCCCCCCCTTGTCAGGGAACACAGCCCAGTTAGACGATGGCTCTCAACCAAGAATCGTTCTCCTGTCAGAGCCGGGACAGTTCCTACCCCGCAACCAAGAAATCAACTTATGTCCCGAATTCAACATAGGCGAGCTACCATTCACATTGGACCATTTTTTCGTGGATCAAGCGACGAGGCAGAACATCCGTCCATCTTATTTTCCTCGCTCGCAGCGGCTGCAGGAGCTGCCTCATCGTCAACCCCTCGATCGCCGCTCTCGACTCCTGAAGCAACAGTCGCCTCAACGCCTTCATCATCAACGTCTCCACCGTCCACCCCCTCACGTGCAGCTTCTCCGATCCAGATTGCTTTACCAGACGTATCGGGGAGACCAAGCCCTGCTCCCAGCTCGTTTCAGCTCGTCCCGTTACCTTCAATGAAGATCACTTCTCCACCTGCTCCAGCTCGCAACCGTCGTTGGACTGTCAGTGGATGGACAAAGGTGCGCAGTTTGTTCTACCCCCGATCGAAGACGCGTAACTAATCACTCGCACAGGGTCGATCATCCGAGGTACAGGGTAATGCTCCTGCCCACGGTAGTGGCTCTTTGCAAAACGTTCATCAAGCTCCAGACGATGATCGGTCAGGGGTGGCGAGACATGACGAAAGCCAGGTGCTACCGAGCAGTCGAAGAAGACGAGGTTGGCTGCCGAACTTACTAGGCAGGGGTAATGGAACTGCGTTCGCGGGCATCGACTTGCACAAGGTCGTCAAGATGCCGATCGAGGCCGGCAAATGGTTAGGATCGTTAAGCGGCGGCACCAGCAGGAGCAAAAGCAGCAACGCAATCACCAAGAACGGAATGGTAGTTTAATATTTCAGGTGAGCTTTGAAGAGATCTCGGGACAACGTTGTGGTTAACGTCCGATATGACAGCTTCTTTTTCTTATTATCTGTTGCTTTTCTGGCTCATGCTATGTTTCTGGCCACAAGCTTTGAAGCGATAGCCTGCTTGCTGGCGAGCAAACACGACATTCGAGCGCATTTTATTATCATTCCGTTTTTCGTATTTATTAATATTCCCCATTTTCTATCTATCGCACCCATTTCATTTCCCCCATTTTCATGCATCAACACCATCATCTTCTGGCATCTATTCATTTGGCATTTAGCATTTACGAACCGCACGAACCGCACGCACATCATGTAACTTGTTTTTTAACATTTTGCTTTGCGCATTACACACACTACACACTATCGCATTTCATCGCATTCCCCGCATATGAACGTTTGAACTTTTACATTAGATAGAACAGACTCTACATTTATGAAATAGGTATCATGCATCATGTATATCAGCAAACATCATGACTTCAGCATGTTCAGGGTTTGAATATTTGAATGGTCAACGGGTCAACGGGTCAACGTCAATGACCACCCGGGGTAAACATGAGTGTATGCACAGCCCTGCGATCATGAAAAGCAAAGAAATCGTAGGGGCGTCTAGAAGGACCCTCTGAGTTCTGATGATCGATCTTTTGTTCTGGAAAAAAGTCCTCGTTCATCGTCTATTCCTAGTGGTACGACGCAAGTACACACACCCCAAAAACGCCACCACCAAAAGACCACTTTGTTTCGCACCTTGCTGCTGCTGCCCAAAGTTTCATCTACCTTCTGTCTACCTCGCCGTAGTCTGCTGTGAAGTTCCTCCGATCCTGCTCTTTATCCTATCCAGCAGCTGTGCTTCGGCCGAACCCTCCGCTGGCACTTCTAGTCCGGACGACGCCGGCGTGCGTGCAGATCTGATGTCACCCTTGAAGCCGATATAGTATACACGAGAGGTATCCCCGCCTTCGGAGTCTTTCTACAAGTCCGCGTCAGTCTTTGGGCCGAGGAGAAGAAGAGAGTGAAGAAGTTGGGAAGGAAGGAGAACAAAATGATAGGGATCAAGGGTGTGGTGCAGAAAGAAAGGCTAAACGACAAAAGTACGCACAAAGAACAGCGAAAGGGTCGTCACACTTGGAAAGGTCGCTACTCTGACAGGGTATTCGACGACGTCTGATTCGCCCGTTTGTAGAGCTATGCTGAGTTGAGGTTTGATGTTCTCTGCATCGGAGAAATCGACGATCGTAGGGTGGTTGGCGAATATGTCTAGGTGCTGGGGCGCGACTTCGCCTCTTCCTGCGTCGTGGTGATGATGACAAGAAGAACACTCGTTAGCCGCTTGGTATACATGCATGTTATGTCGCGTACCGATTTTGAAGAATATCGACTTGATCCGTACGCTTTCGTTAAACGCAACGTGTATGATCAACTTTTGCCACCAGGGTTAGTTAACGGCGAGCAGCGGGATATGAGCGATAACGTTACTTGATCGTCAACGCCAGATTCTACAAACTTGCTTGTGTCGTCTCTCTGGTCCCAAGGTTTGAAAACATCTCTTGCGGATTCAGGCACGGAGAGGCCTAGGCCGTATATCCTTAGAAACTCGGATCGTTATTAGTATACGCAATATGTGTTCATGCGTACTGCTGCTTGTCTATCGAGCCGAAGAGGTTGGCAAAGTCTGTAAGTGTATCCGAATTGTTCGCCATGTCCGCTTGTCTTATTGTAGGAGACGTAAGCGCGTAAGCGTGGGAGGTGGGGAATTCTATTACGGTTCGGAATACAGTGTAACTAGCCAACGTCACAGAAACTCGAGTCCCATACCGACTTGGATCCCTCGTCTCAATACGTCGCTTTTATTCGCCGTCAACGGCATGCCAAAGTTGACTTCGAGACGGATAGGATCAAAGCGGTATATGATCCCTAACCCGGCGGAAATAGACGGTCTTGAGAGCGTTGGAGGAAGGAATCGAGATGATTTATCTGTAAAAACATTCTGCGTCATGATGCAGGCCCAAACCTAGTAAAGGGTTTGCCACTCGCCATAGTTCAAAGAGTCGAGTTGACCGGCGTTGATCCAGGTATGAGCCTTTACAGGCCAGTGTGGTTTTCTTGGGATATTCGTGACGAGGCTTAGTCCCAACGAGTAGAAAATATCACCGCCCAAAGAGTCCGCTAAAAGCAAAGTATAAGATGCTTTGATATGAGGGGGTGAATGAGATATGCTCACGGCCATCACGAGGTCCCATTCCAAACGATTTGAATGCTCTAACGCTCGTCGGCCCGCCTATTTGGAAACGATCCGGAAATGGAGCGACGGGCTTGTCTGAAAGGCCGAGAAGTATTCCAGACCTCAAGGCAACAGACATCGACTGAGAACGGAATCAGAAGTGGTGAAGTAATACTGAAAATGATGGGCTCACAACACCGTCGACAATCTGCCTTGACACCTGTGTTTCAGCTTCTGCTTTATAAAAGGATGCATCACCACCCAATCCAATAGACGAAGGTGTCTGGGCAGTAGTCGCTGTGCTCATACCACTGCGTAGTGGAATCTTCGCACCCGCGCCAGCAATTTCTTGAAAAAGCCGAATATAGAATCCACGAGTTGCGGCAATCTGGTCATCGCGGGTGTCACGAATGTAGGTAAGAGACAACGCAGACTTGGTGCTTGGTCCTGCAGCAGAACGCATACTTTGCGTTGGAGCTGAGCATGCGAGGGTGTCACAACTGTATGGCAAACTCACCTCATAGACGCTGTCGGTGCCAGATTTCCAAGGTAACGATGTACGACTTCATACGCCAACTCATGATAACCTTCATTATGTGACCCATTCTGTTTTGATCGTCCAACTTTAACGGTCTCTGAAAAGACAGACGGTGATGCTGACCTAGCTCACCCTGACAATAGCCTTGAACCCCTTTGCATCCTCTGTACAACTAGCATACGATGTATGATCCCGTTCTAAACCATAGGCAAGGAGTTCACCGTAGGTCCGCAAATCAGAAGAGAGAGGGAACGAAAGCGCTCCCCGGAATGACTTTTTAGTCTTCGTTCCTGCTGCCATGTTGGCCTCAAAGGTTTCTCCACCGCCAAAAACGTTTCGTATCCGTGCCGTTGCTGACTTGTGGGTCACATTAGTGAGAGAAAAGCCATAGAACCAAAGTTAACGCACGGCTGTTCCTTCATTATTCCCAAGCTCAGTGGAGGTATTGAGATAATACCGTCCTAGTTCACGCGTTTTGAACACGACATCAACGTCTTGAGGGCTTGCGAGAGGCTGTCTCGAACTTTCCAGCCTAGCTTCTACATGTTTGAAAAGATTGGACTTTTGGAGCGTTTGGGAAATACGACGCGTAGTATGTAGAACATCCTCGAGTGTATTGGCTGGTTGTGCTAGAACTGGGTCGATGAGAGAAGCCAAGAAGGACTTGCGGGTGTTGGTCGCGCCTTCGACGCGTACAGCCCCGATTCGCATTGGACTTTCCATATTTTGGTTTACCTGCGCGGACGACGTGGAATACAAGAGTTAGTTTAGTGTTTTTGTTGGGAAAGTGGGGACCCGACGCTTACGAGCTCTGAGAGACGGAGGACGTGTGATTCGTACTCGCCTCTGAGAAGTCTTTCCCTACGCTTCGCATGCCAGTCCAGGATTTTTTGTAAATCAGCATCTGGCTCCTGGTCTCTTGGAGCAGACGTGTTTTGAAGAGGAGGTTTGAACATCGTCGACGGGTAACATACGGTTTCTCCCTTTTTTAGATAATATTTATTATTTGTTATTTATTTATTTTGGTTTTCTCGTATGAACTGCCTGGCACGGCGCCTGCTACGCTCAAACCAGCGCATCGTCTCCGCTTCTTGTCTCTGTGTACCATGTTCAACACCAAAGCTGTCGCGGCCGAACAGAACCACAGGGCGGCGCGTCTATAGCACACCGTCCTCTTCCGAAAATGCAGCAAAAGTCTCTAGCAAACCACATAAAGGAGATGACAAATTTGAGCGTTTATTCACTGCTCTAAAACCCACTCTGGCAGAAGACAAAATGGCAATGCTTATAGCTGCCCTTCTTTCCTCTACAAGCAACCCCTTGAAGCTGGCCAGACTCGAAGCAACACTCCCGGAGTGTGTCAAGGAACTTGATACTGCCAGGCTGTACAAGAAGGTGAACGAGTTCATGAAGAATCCACCAATGGACAAGATAGAGGCGTTAGTCGGGAAGGATGGTAAGTATCGCGCGTTTTCGCGTTTTTCCCAGGTAATTAACGATATGTAGCCATGGCGGACAAAAATGACACAGCGGAGAGAAGTTCGGCTTCTCTAGAGAAAATTGAAGAGAGTCAATTAGAGGGCAAGACGCCTCTGGATCAGCTGCTGGTCCATCTGGAGACACCTTCCGTGCGCTCTGTTATCAGGAACCTAGAGCCTGAGGACCAGAAAGAATTCACATTCTTGATGGGTCAAGTCATGGACGCTGCTGGCCGGGAAAGCATGGGTGTTCTGAACAGCATCGCCAAGTTCTTGTCAGTCCGCGGCGTACAAATAAAGTATATCCGCAATGAGGATGTAGAAAGGCATGCCGTTCAACCGTTGGGTGAAGAGTCTCCTTCAGGTGAGCTTTTTTTGGTCGTTTTCGACAATGTTGGAGTTGATAACTGATGATTAATGTGTTAGATTCTGTTTTGGATTCCGTTGAACTCGCTAAGCGTGCTGCAGTAGACGAGTCTCTCAGTAAGTAACTATCTTTTACACCTCATCTCGTTCTCTCAATTCTCATTGTAAAACCTTCTCAGACCCTCTGGAAACACCAACGCTCCAAACCAACGATCTATATCCAAACCTAATGACCCCAGACCCTCTTCTTGACTCCCGAGATGAGATGACCTTTGGCCCAACACCCACAGCACCTTACACCAACCGCGTCATAGTGCGGAACCACACATCCATTTTCCACGAGTCTCTCATGCAACAATCAGAGCCAGGGACGAACCCATTCTCCGACCCCGATTCGACGTGGGAACCAGAGACAACGGACGAAACGTCTGAAGACCTTGAATCCGTCGACAACCTTCCCTTGCCTGCCAACCAAGTCAAAGACCTCTATCGGTTCCCTCTCATCCAGCGTCGCGTCACACAACAGACTGGAAAAGGCAAAATCCACAGAGTACAGTACCTCGTCGTAGTCGGAAACGGAGACGGGTTAGTCGGGTATGGGCAAGCCAAAGATGAAGATGCGCCTCGTGCGTTGGCGAAAGCTACCGCGCTCGCTATAAGATCTATGGATACTGTCTCCAGGTTCGAGAAGCGGACTATTCCGACCGACATGGAGACTAAATTGGGGTCGACGAAGATCATCATGAGACCTCGACCTGTCGGGTTCGGGTTGCGGTGTAACCCCAACTTGCACCAGGTTTTGAAGGCGGCGGGGATAAAGGATATCAGTGCCAAGGTCTGGGGAAGTAGAAACCCGGTTAATGTTGTCAAGGCGGCGTTTAGGATGTTGTGGGCTGGCCATGCGCCTCTTGGAATGGGAGATGGTATGGGTGGGAAAGGAAGGAA
>KN818255.1:154330-167826 GCA_000827485.1 Amanita muscaria Koide BX008 | reverse complement strand
ATCACGGTTGTAAAGTCAAGTCCGATTGTTTCCCTACGAACAGGCGGTATATATACTACTAGAGGCTGACTAATCCGGACTTTGCCACTCCAACTTCCTTTTGCGGACTCAGTGGTATCGATCCGTTACACATTGCAACCTACAACTTGGATTCTTGCAACCAAATTAGGTCTTGATTTTGTTTGCTGACATGGTACAGGCCTGAACAGGATGAATTTTGCGAAGGAAAAAATCAAGGAAGGGTTTGCAATAAAAATAAATGAAAGGTTCAAATTTGAGCAAGAAACACATTCTCCATGACTTGAATCAAGCTACGGAGAATGCGTTCCTTGTTCAAATTCAAATGTGTAGTTCTTCCTCAGAAACGTTCATGAGCATTGCATCATCTTCGTGGAGATCATCTTCGTCAATGAAGCGGCGGCAAAGCAAGAAAAGTTTTCATGCTCTGGTCGCCGTTTCAGGATTCCAACCCCGCTGTCTGCTGTGGGTTTCGTCTTTCTCGCTCACCTAATTTCCGTCGAAATTTCCCAACCCTGTTGTGTGGATCTTGGCCTTCGTACGAGGCGAAATGAGAAAAGACGCACTGGCGCAGAACAGGAGTGTCTGAAACCAGACTCACCTACTCCACCGCACGTCACAGATTCATCATCAGCAGGTGTGACAACGAGCAGGATCAAGCTCAAGATTCAGTTTGAATACAAGTCAGATGTTATTTGTGCTGAGATATGGTGAGGTGATTGAAGTGACGGCAGGTCACCTTCAAAGTCGCCGCTCAGTCTCACGCTTATGATGCCATTTTGTTCCTCACCATTGGTTAGGTCCCCTTGTTTCTGAAAACGAGGGATTCGACGCAAGTAAGCCCATTTTGTTTTTGGTAATTGCAAAGTTTTGATCGACTGTTTCACTACATTGTTCCAGCCGCATCCATCCAATCTTTTGTTATGTTATCGATCGGACCCGCTCTGTCGGATGCCCAGATCTCAATGTCGCGTCGGGAACAAGACTCAAGATGTTTCCTCTTCCCGTCATAAATGGAATGACTGTCTCTCCCATAAAGCAAGCTTTTCATTCGGGGATGTTCGTGGCAGCAAGAGTCCACTCTCACCACAACCTTCTTTTCACCTTTGACTCTTCACGAGTCTACCATTCAGAGTGCGAAGGATTTGACATCTTCGTTACCCATGCCTCGAGTCTATGCCTATGCTGTACGAGCTCACTACGTTGACTTTGAAACTCGAGTACTCCTGCCGGATGTGACAGGGTCTCAACGCATGCATCAAGCAATGGAAAGAGCTATCGTTGCACTTTCCGCTTTAACCGGATGGCCGAGACCGTCGAGTCTAATTGGATCTCTGGCTATCTTATGGGGAGAGATGTCGATGATATAGGTATGGCTGCTACCAGAAACAACCTGCATATAAGTACTCAACTATCCCCAGATGCCACGACACTTCTGCAATGTGCTCAGTCCCTTGTCCTGCTTGGCTGCGGAGCTTCCACAAAGTTAGCTGATGCTGAAATCTGAACGTGCTCAAGATCGAGGAAACGGTGGATAGGAACCGTGTCGCGGTGAGGTGACGCCTCGGTCGTCGATGAATTTAGTGCCTTATTTGAGTGCGTCTCATCCCTTCTCCACTTTCTCATTTTTCGGTGCTGACCCAGACCACTTTCTAGGCAACGACATGCGACTAGCAGCACGCACACCGTCCCCTTCTGGTACATAAACGAGATCAAACCACCCGCACCAACATCGTCAGTTGCTTCCTTGTGTTTAGTACCCATGAGAACCATGTCCAACGTCCTTATCTTCAACAGCCCTGAATACCTTGAACCCAATCGCGTTACAGCCGACATGTCGTCAGCTGAAGGTGGATAAAGCTCCGCCCTGTCTAACGAGTTCAGGATGCTGCCCGTGCGCCAAGAGGAGAGGCTAGAGCCGGGGAAGTCGTTGGAATGTGTGCCGATTCGATTTCTGGCAAGGAGTGTCGATGAACAGAGGCAGCAAAGTTCATTGATACAACCTCACATTTTGCGTCTCAAACTCGTTCTTGTGACAAGACATGGTATATGCTAGTGCAATCTACGGGATGCATCTCCGAGATCTACTGCAAGCGGTGATGGCTGTTCCCGCAAAGGCCTTGACATGTCCAGAGAAGCTGTGGTTGTCAGTGTCATCGATGTCACCACTTCGTCTGTTATGGTACCAGCCGAGATTGTCCGAGATTGTCCGATAGCAGAGGGAAAACAGTACCTTTGGGAACGCTATTATGACTTGCAGCCTTCACACATCCGTGAACTCCTCGGTATCCCCATGACAGTCGTGTCATCCAGACTTGTACATACCTTTCCGAAGACGCAGCTCAGGCACAAGTCCAGCCAGTCACGCCTTCCATGACAGCTCCGTCTGGTAGCAGCAGTACGCAGAGGGCAAAAATAACATTCACGCCAACTGTCTCGGTGTATGGTCCAGTTCAGCCTCACTAGAACATTTCCATCGTCTCTGATCATTGGCTGCACGTGAAGACAAGGCTACCCATTTCATGCCATTATCTCTCAGAAGTTACCTTCCTCCGACACTCCTCCCTGACCTCTCGCCTCTTCCCCTGTCCATTCCGGACAACCAGGTGACATGCTCCAACGACACCCAGCGTTTGAACAAGATCCAAACCAAAGTGCTCCAGGGGGTCTGCATACGACGGTTCATCGCTGTCCCAACTGGAAGTAGCAAGATGGCTTGCACATAGTTAGATCCCAACTGTCCTTTGTTGCTCCCTCTGGCTCCACAGCCTGTAGACCTGTATCAGGGTATGGTACATATGAGAGCAGAGGGCCAATTTCTCGAAGTTGCACGGCGGAAAGGACATCGTGTGCCTGACAGGTGAAACGGCTGCGAATGGTACGTAGATCTTGTTCCTTTTTCCACCCGTCCGATGACTTAAGCCATGATCTACAGACTACGGATCGGCTGCCGGCAGAGGCGACTGGTTTGAAGCCTGCTTTGCGGCTCATGTCATCTGTTTCTCGGCAGTCCTTCGCCGTTAGTAATATTTGGCTGGCAATAAGGAAGTGAAGTAGTACACATTAGCATTCATGCTAGAACATTCCCCCTGAAGCCTGACGTAGACTGATCAGGTTCTTGGCTGTCGTATTCTCACAGCTCATTTCTTTCTTCTGGACCTTGGGTGTTCCCTCGGCAAAGTTCATAGGATCGGGCTTGTACTACTGCTATGTTACAGTGATATAAATGATACACAGTAAACGGTGGTGATAGGTGTGGTGACAATAAGCAGCAGGACGAAATCAAAAGTAGCGACAATACGATATGGCGCAGGAGGTAGTCGCAGAAGGACAACATGATCTTTTTAGCCATTCACGGACAGACTCGTTCCGTTCATTTTCGTTACCGTTGGTCAAGAGCCTATCACTTCCATTATATCTAATACCGGAACAATGTAATTATGATCTGCTAAGGAACGCAGTCTGGCAATCCAACTATTTTGTGCATGAACATGGTCACCGGTGCACAAAGCATGCATAGACTCACCTCGAATAATCTCAGTATAGAGACTCGAATATGACGGCCAGGTTTGTTCAAAAAGAGGGACTCTTGAAAATTTTCTGACGCCAGGCGAACATGCATGTCGACCACACAAGGACTCGTTGTTGTCAGCTAGGTCAAATTTGAGATCTCCGTCATTGGAAATCCAGTAAATGGCATACCAAATCAATTAAATCAATCAGTTTTTTAAGCGGTCCGGACTCTTGCCAGTCTCAACATAATCAAACGCAAGTACGGAGGACATACGGTCACTTATTGCCTACCATCTAAGCCGTTGTTAGATCATTTAGCTTTGCGACACCTTTATTACATACCACCGAATCCGTGACCTGAAGACAAGATAGCAATGCAGAAAGACAGCTATCGGTGTCTTTTCAGGTATGCTTTGCTGGGCCTCTGTCACCGACTCCGCTCATGCTTGACTCCGGTGCTTGAGCAGCGGTGATAGGGTAGGATATTCCTTGCAAAATCACCAGGTGCAGAAGAAGCTCGCGCATAACCTGAGTGACACAGCACAACTGGAACTTCGACGTCTTGAGAAGTTTATCCTGAAGATCCAACAAAGGCTTTAATGCATCTTGCCAATCTTCGACAGGCAGCACAATCTTCGGCGGATAATGTCTTACGATGGATTTAAATATGGGACTAGAACAACATGTTCCATGACTGGCTTACTTTAAGCATCATTCCTATGACAATACAGCAGACTTACAGATTAGGTTGTCCAGTCGCCATAGAGACTTGTCGAACAAGTGAATCTACAACTAGCTCCAAGTATCGCTTCAGTCCACCTCGTTTGGTGACATGGTATTGACCAGAGCGAGATGGATCTTGCAAAAAGTCGAGAAAGGATTTGTGATAGACATTAATGAAAGGTAGCAAGGATCGCATTCTCCGCAGCCTACTGTGTAGGTCTTTGTCAGAAACGTTCATGAGCATTGCATCGTCTCTGTGGAGGTCGTCCTCCATGATGGAGCTGCGGCCTATCAATACAGCAAGAAAAGTCTTCAAGAATTCCTGATCCCGTTGCCGTTTCAGGATTTCCAAAAACAATTCGTCCAATAATGCGAACGGCGACATGTTCCCGCGCGGCGTCAAGTTCCGAACGATATTGAGTAGAAATTCGGGATCATAATCCTCATCGCTGATGAACCTAATGACAACGGACGCAAATATGAAGTTCCCCGACGATTTGGACACAACCTCCTCGATTATCTCCTGACCCGGCCATGTTGGATCAAGACCCCGGTTGGACGCGATCTCAGAGAATTTGTCCTCGAGGTACTTTTTAATATCGCGATTCGAATCGTCGAGTTTAGCCAGGTCAATGGAAACAGTGCAATCCTTGAACTTATTGAGAGTTTCTTCTATCAGGGCCTCTGGCCTGCTGACGATAAGAAACCGTAATGGGACATGATGGTTCTTGACGGCGTTCCCAATAACACCGAGGAACCTCCGCTGAAGTTTTTCATCGGAACACTCGTCGACGCCATCAATGATGACAACGGGAGCCCCGTGCGACATCTGAGTGGCGACATTATTAGTTGGCTGGAATGGATGAGCAACGAGCTGTTCAAACTGTGGTTCAACGGCTTGGGTTAGAAGGTGAGGAGTTTCGTCGAGCGCATGAACGATGAAATCCTTGGTAGGTGGGATTGAGAAAGCGAGTTGCCAAGCAATTGTTGGAAATAGTCGATTTCCGTCATTACGCCTGGGATCAGATCTATAAAAGAAGAAGGTGGCAGCCACTCCCCGCTTCTTATATTCATCGGCAATTGTTTGTGCTATTGCCGACTTTCCGGCTCCAGCAGGACCATGAAGCCAGATAATACGGTCGGTTGCATTAGGGTTGTTAAACCAATCTCGCAATCGCGTCAACACAGTTTTCCGCGTTCCGGGATGGCAACGACGGTCGGGATCTTGTTCAGCGGAGTCATGAAGGGCGGCGAATGAGACGAATTTTTCCAACTTTTCTAAGCCTTGAAGTTTGGTCAGATCAAACAATCGGTTAAGCACAGAGAATGGCACACCGTGAGTTCCGCCATAATTGTTCACGGTAGTCAGATAACCCATATTCGTACCGATGCTCGCGAACGAAGGGTTGCCACTGATACTGAGACCATGGGCACCTTGAAGTTGTGTAGCCGCAGGAACTGCCGCAGGCTCGGCAGAAGGGGGAATTGCATCGCGACCTTCAGCTTGCATGCTTATGGCTTCATCAAAGTTTCCTCCGGACCCATGAGCACGTACACCTCCACCGCCTGAGTCCATATAATTACCACCCCGACCCCTGTCTGGTATTTTCTCCTGACATTCTCTTGTGCCTGGTTCATCTCCTGACATTGATCCTCCTCTTGTGCCTGGTTCATCTCCACGGCCAGGTCCTTGATTTTGGCCGGAATATACCCCGGTTTTTTGACCAAGGGGCAATGGAGGTTCAAATTGTGGTTGAGGCGACAAAGGTGCGTTGGGGCTGTTGAATCGTTGACGCCTTGCCGGCGTCTGCACAAGATGCTGCCGTGGTGTGTGGTACAAACGTTGCTGCTGCTCATGTTGTGGATGGGCATAATAAGCCAGCTGAGACTGAGGAGATGTCACAGACGGAACGTGCCCAGGGTGACCTGGTGTAGGCTGATACGAATTATAGTTTGGTTGAGCAACCAGCTGTGGAAGTGGCCGAGCCACAGGATGAGGATGTTGTTGTCCATGCCGTTGGGAATCATAATCATCATTGGTGTAAAACGCGCTCTGCTCAGGTGGTGGAGGCAGCAACGATTGTAGAAGCATCCAATGCGGATTATATGCGGGAGGTGGAGGCACCTGGAAATGAGACTGTTGTGGATGTTGAGCGACATCTGGCTGAACTGGTTGAGGCTGTCGCTGTCCAGCCTGTCCTGGTGGCAAAGGGAGCGGCCGAGGGGTCCGAGTTGTTCGATTGTTGTTCATTGTGCAGGTCTTTCGTATACATCAACAGCTGGATCAGGCGTCGAAAGCGAGAAAGTAGAGCCAGCCAGGAGATTTGTACTATCCTACACCGATCTTCCCACCTTTCTCTCACCACCAATTACGATTGCGAAGACTTTCCCTCGTGCTGTTCGAGCTACTCAATTACTTCAAAAACGACGATTCGTGTTATGCCTATATAAACCTACAGTCTCTTAGGATATGACGTCTTCGCTACCGAATCCTTCATGAGCTTTCACTGCGTTGACTCTAGGACTCATGCCGAATGTGTCGAGATATCACCTACAAAGCGGTTCGCTGCTACTTTCCACGTGAATAGTACGTAGTAACTTGTACTAGGAGCGCGAATCGCCGTGACAAATGGGTGAAATACTTGTCAGCTATGCCTGTTATCATTCTCACGTCTCATAGAGTCATAGATTTCATCGATGATCGCATCAGATCAATTGACTCTTTCTTCTTGCGACTACCATCACCTAGCATTACTTTCTGAGCGCATTTATATAGGACAACGCCATGTCTGGCCGTGGAAAAGGCGGTAAAGTGTGTAACGGAGCAGATCCTGTATCGTTCTTTGTGTTCCAACTTACCGACTCGTTTAGGGTCTTGGAAAAGGCGGTGCTAAACGCCACCGCAAGATTCTTCGAAGCAGCATCCAAGGCAAGTCGGTTTCCTGGTGTTGACGACTTTTCAAATTACCCTTTGCTTCTTCTGCATAGGCATCGCGAAGCCTGCTACCCGTCGTCTTGCACGCCGTGGAGGAGTGAAGCGTATCTCTGGCTTGATCTGGGAAGAAACTCGTGGTGTCTTGAAGATTTTCCTGGAGGACGTTATCCGGGATTCCGTCACCTATACTGAGCACGCCAAGCGGTGAGTCGTGCATCTTCCTTTGTCAACACATGTCATTCATCTTTTTGTCTTAGTAAAACCGTGACCGCTCTGGATGTCGTATATGCTCTCAAACGCTCTGACCGTACCCTCTACGGTTTCGGTGCCTAATGACAAAGTTTCGCTTCCGAATGCCACATCCCATCGCTATGTTTCTTTCTATATGCGTTTTATATTGTATCGCATTGTATAACAGAAGACACTTGATCGCAATCCTTTCCGGAAACAAAACCATTCTTCGGACGATATACAAGTGTGAACAGATAACAATCTGAATAAATACGAGACCAAGTGAATAAGCAGTTTAGGTTAAACTCCATGTTTCCATCTCTGTTACAACATCCATTATAGTGGGCTGGCTCTTCCAAGGGTCCTTCGCGCGACATCGCTCTATGAGTTGCATTGCATCTTCAACTAGACGATTGGATCGCTTTTCATTGTAACCGTCAATACACACCTATCAATGATTAACGTTTAACACCGAGTGAAAATAGCAAGGCAGAATGTGACAATACCCAGCTAAAGAGATCCCCAAACGCGGATATATTAGATTCATACGTGCAACAGGTCAAATATCCAGATTCATGGCCATAAATCGATGCGTCCCTAACCCACCAAGCAAATAAACCGAGAAATTCGAACTTGGCACAGAGATTCGAGTTCAAAAAGAAGTATTTCTGGCAAACAAATGGTTATAATAAACTCATCGAAAATGCAATAAACCCCCTACTGAATGAATACAATCAGATAGCAGTGCGACGTCCATGGAATGAATGTATCGGATAGTCCTCGCTACCGCAAGAATCTGCAAGGAATACGTGAACATGATGTCAAATAGTCGTTACAACTTACTACTCTGATTCTTGTAATCAAATTTGGGCTTGATCTTTGTAGCCATTCATGGACAGACTCGCTCTGTTCATTTTCGTTACCACAGGCCAAACCAAGCTTATTGCCTCCATCGTATATTCCTAATACCGGAACAATGTAATTATGATCTAAAATTCTGCTAATGAACACAGACTGGCACGCCAACTATCTTGCGCATGAACATAGTTAATTACACAAAGTATGCATAGACTCACCTCGAATAAATTTGGCATGGGGCGCTGAATATAATGACCAGGTTTGTTCAGAAAGAGGGACTGCGGAAGGAGTGGTACCCTTGCAAAAATCTCTGATGCCAGGCGAGCAGCCTTGCGCGCTGCATCTCGACCGCACTGGCTGAGAAAGGACTCGTTGTTAGTCATCTAAGTCAATTTTGAGATCTCCGCCATTGGAAATTCACTAAACGGCATACCAAATCAACTAAGTCAATCCGTTTTTGCGCATCTGAGACGGTCTGGACTCTTGTCACAGTCTCAGCATAATCAAACGCAAGTAAGGACCCCATGCGGTCAATTATTGCCCTATCCAGTACCATCTAAGTGGTTACTTAGATCATTTAGCTTTGCAACGCCTTTATCACATACCACCGAATCCGTTTTCTGAAGACAAGATAGCAATGCAGAAAGACAGCTATCCAAGTCTTTTGCAATATTTTGCTGTGCCTCTGTCACGAGGGCAGGACTCCACTCTGTGACAGCTTCGTTCATGTTTGACTCCGGTGCCTGAGCAGGGTGAGATTTTCCTTGGAAGAACACCAGGTGCACAAGAAGATCGCGCATAACCTGAATGACGCGACATGACTGGGGCTTCGACACCTTGAGAAGCTTATCCTGAAAATCCAGCAAAGGCTTTAATGCCTCTTGCCAATCTTCGACAGGCAATACAATCATCGGCAGTCGGCTCTTTACGATGGATTTAAATGCGGGACTAGAGTGACATGTCCCATGACTGGGATTTCACGCTTACTTTAAGCATCGTTCCTACAACAATGCAGCAGACTTACCAATTAGGTTGTTCAATCGCCATGGAGACATGTCGAAGAACTGAAGCTACAATTAGCTCCAAGTACCGCTTTAGTCCGCCTTCTTTGCTGACATGGTATTGACCAGAGCGAGATGAATCTTGCAAGAAATCGAGAAAGGATTTGTGATAGACATCAATGAAAGGTTCAAATTTGAGCAACGATCGCATTCTCCGCAGCCTAATGTGTAGGTCTTTCTCAGAAACGTTCATGAGCGTTGCATCGTCTTTGTAGAGGTCGTCCTGCTTGATGGAAATACGACCAATCAACAAAGCAAGAAAAGTCATCAAGAAAGCCTGGTCTCGTTGCTGTTTCAGGATTTCCAAAAATAATTCGTCTAATAATGCGAATGGCGACATGTTCCCACGCGGCGTCAAGTTTCGAACGATATTGAGTAGAACTTCAGGATCACAATCCTCATCGCTGATGAACCTAATGGCAAGGGACGCGAATATGAAGTTCCCCGACGACTTGGACACAATCTCCTTGATTATCTCCTGACCCGGCCATGTTGGATCGAGACCCCGGTCGGACGCGATCTCAAAGAATTTGGCTTCGAGGTACTTGTGAATATCGCGATTTGAGTCGTCAAGTTTAGCCAGGTCAATGGAAACAGTGAAATCCCTGAACTTATTGAGAGTTACTTCTATCGTGGCCTCTGGCCTGCTGGCGATAAGAAACCGTAATGGGACACGATGGTTCTTGACGGCGTTCCCGATAACAGTGAGGATCCTGTGCTGAAGTTTTTCATCCGAACACTCGTCAACGCCATCGATGATGACAACCGGAGCCGGCTGCGACATTTGAACAGCAATATTATTAGTTGGCTGCAATGGATGAGCCACAAGCTCTTCAAACTGTGATTCGACGGCTTTGGTTGGAAGGTGAGGTGTTTCCTTGAGTGCATGAACGATGACATCCTCGGTAGGCGGGATTGAGAAAGCGAGTTGCCAAGCTATTGTTGGAAATAGTCGATTTCCATCATTACGGCTAGGATCAGATCGAAAGAAGAAGAAGGTGGCAGCCACCCCTCGTTTCTTATATTCATTGGCAATTGTCTGTGCTATCGCCGACTTTCCAGCTCCAGCAGGACCATGAAGCCAGATAATACCATCGGTTGCATTTGGCTTGTCAAACCAATCTCGCAACCGCGTCAAAACAGTTTCCCGTGTTCCAGGATGGCAACGACGGTCAGGATCTTGTTCAGCGGAGTCGTGTAGGGCGGCAAACGAGACAAATTCTTTCAAGTTTGCTAAACCTTGAGGTTCGGTCAGATCAAACATTAGATGAAGCACAGAGAATGACACACCGTTACTACTACTTCCGGCGTAATTGTTCACTGTAGTCAGATTACCCGTATTCATACCGATGTTCGTGAACCGAGGGTTGCCACTCAAGTTGACTTGGGCACCTTGTAGTTGTGTAGCCACAGGAACTGCCGTAGGCTCGGCAGAAGTGGAAATTGCGTTACGACCTTCAGCTTGTAGGCTCGCGACTCCGCCAAAGTTTCCTCCCGACCCATGAGCACGTACACCACCACCGGATTGACCAGCTCGTCTACCTCCAATGCCTGAGTCCAGATTGTCTGATATTTCAGCTCTATTTCTCGACAATGACCCTCCTCTTGCGCCACGACCACGACCGCTCCTCCATTCACGATTTCCAGCTTGATCTCCTTTATTGGGACTAGGTTGCACGTTATTTAGCCAACCATCTCCATCTCCAAGACCCGATCCTTGACTTTGGCCGGGATATACCCCAGTATTTTGAGCTGGGAGCGGCAAAAGTTGAAATTGTGGTTCAGGTGGCGGAGGCACATGTTGTTGGGCCTGTCTATTCAAGTTGGGGCTGTCGAATCTTTGATGCCTTGCCATGAGACACGGCAGTAGTGTGTGGTACCAACGTTGCTGCTGTTGAGGTTGTGGATGGGGATAATAGGCTAGCTGAGGCTGAGGAGATGCCACAGGTTGTGGAACGTAATGCCGAGGGTAACCTGCTGTAGGCTGATACGAATTATAATTTGGTTGAGCAACCAGCTGTGGAAGTGGCCGAGCCACAGGAGGTGATACGTAGTACTCTTGTTGTCCGTGCCGTTGGGAACCACAGCCGTTATTGGTGTTAAACGCGCTCTCCTCAAGTGGCGGACGCCGCAACGGTTGTAGAACCGCCCGTTGCGGATTATACGCAGGAGCCGGAGACTGTTGTGGATGTTTAGCGACAGGTGGGTGAGCCGGTTGAGGCTGTCGTTGTCTTGGTGGCAAAGGGAGCTGCTGAAGGGTCTGAGTTGGCCCTGTTTGATTGTTGTTCATTGTGCACCGAGGTCTTTCGTATTACTTCAATCAGCGGCTAAAAAAGGCGTAGAAAGAAAGAAAGTAGAGACAGCCAAGAGTAAAGCTGAGTAAAGTCGCGGTAGAAAACCTCACAATGCATAGCCTGTTATAGCAAATTTCTATTACATCAAACCCTGAAATTGCTATGTCATGAAGTTTTCTAATCTGCGGGAGCTAACCATGACTTTGATTCTCATAATCGATATCATCAGCAGGCGTGACAACGAGAGTGAAAACCAAATCCTCAAGATTCAGTTTGGATTACAAGTCAGATGTTAATCTATTTGTGCTGAGATATGGTGAAGTGAGTGAAGTGACGGCGCCGTTCGCTCAGTCTCACGCTTATGATGGTTAGATGATGCATGCTCTCGTAGTGCCTGACTCCCCTTGTTTTGAGAAACAAGGGATTCGACGCAAGTAAGCCCATTTTATTTTTGATAATTGCAAAGTTTTTATCGACTGTTTCACTGCAGTGTTTCGAGCGCGCTATACACGTTTCAGGACCATAACTACCAATCTCTTGTTACCGATTGGATCCGCTCTGTCGGATGCTCAGATCTCAATAGATCTCAATATCTCAATGCTTATCTGTCATGTCGGGAACAAGACTCAAGATATTTCCTCTTCCCGTCATAAATGGAATACTTGTCTCTCCCATAAAACAAGCTTCTCATTCGGGGATGTTCGTGTCAGCAAGAGTCCACTCTCACCACAACCACCTTCTTTCCACCTTTGACTCTTCACGAGTCTCAGAGTGCGAAGAATTTGATTTTGATGTCTTCGTTACCACATGCTTCTATACCTATGCTGTGTGAGCTCACTACATTGACTTTGAAACTCGAGTACTCATGTCGGATGTGACAAGTGCATCAAGCAATAGAAAGAGCTATCGTCGCACTTTCCGATTTTTAAGCGGATGGCTGAGACCATCGAGTTTGATTGGAAATCTTATGCGCAGAGATGTGGACGATATAGGATTAAGTATGGCTGCTACCAGAAACAACCCGCATATAAGTACTCAACGCAATCCCTATCCCCAGATGCTCCACAATGTTCTCAGCCCTCTACTTGCACACCCTTGTCCCGCTTGGCTGCGGGGCTTCCACAAAGTTGACTGAAATCTGAACGTCATGATATTACTTCAAGGTCGAGTAAGTGGTGGATAGGAGGTGAGGGTAACGCCTCGGTCATCGATGAATTTAGTGCCTTATTTGAGTGCGTCTCCTCCCTTCTCCGCTTTCTCATTTATCGGTGCTGACCCAAGGGGTCAAGACACAGACCACTGTCCAGGCAACGACATGAGACTAGCAGCACGCACACCGCACATGGAGTCCTCTGGTACATAAACGAAATCAAACCGCCCGCATCAGCACCGTCGGTTGCTTCCTTGTGTTTAGCGTCACCCACGAGAACCATGTCCAACATTCTTATGACTTCAACAACCCTGAAAGGCTGTTCTCCTTTGGTTCAACTCTTGATACAACGCTCTTTTCTACCTTCGATTCCAAAAACCTTTTTTTCTGCAAATATGAGCGTTCAACGGGACGATTCCAAAGTCTTGAACTCAATCACGTTACAGCCGACGATGTCGATGCTGAAGGTGGACAGAGCTCCGCCCCGTCTAACGAGTTCAGGATGCTGCCCATGCCCCAAGAGGAGAGGTTAGAGCAGGGGAAGTCGTTGGGATGTGTGCCGATTCTTGTCAAGGAGTGTCGATGAACAGGCAGCAAAGTTCAGCGCATTGATACAAGCGCATATATTGCGTCTCAAACTCGAATTCCTTCTTGTGACAGGACATGGTATATGCTACCTATCTCACTTTCTTAGTCTTTACATGTCCCTTTCG
>KN818255.1:104789-148656 GCA_000827485.1 Amanita muscaria Koide BX008 | reverse complement strand
TCGTACGCCATTTGGAGCTCTAGAGAAGTCGCATATAAACCTTGCGGGAGAATATGAAATTATAAATATAGATTTGATCGGCGACCTTCGAATACTCCCACAGCCATAAGATTTTGTTTGACCGTAGCCTTGACCTTTGTTTCTGACCTAAGTGACTGTTTTTTTATAGTTTTGGACCATTAAAAGCACTTGCGATGAAGCCTGCACCATGAAACCGAGAATATGTTCTCCATAGTGTTCGCTTCAAGTTTACGTCACCAGCATCACACCAAGATTGAAGATCTGGAATGTGCTATGATACTCGACCTGTGGATGATTCGGATCCTTGATCACAAACTCGCGATGCCTTCTTTTCCTTCTTCATCAGCCGCAACACCAACGTCATACGTCCAATCAAGCTCAACACCTGTCTCTTCAACCTTGACGCTCGTCGGATTTTTGCTCAGGCCAAGTACTACAATCTTCTCGACCTTCTCAGTTTCTGAAAGTCTGGCGGATGCAAGGTCGCTGCTAGAGATCATCATGGATGGTTGACCGGTCTTTTGCTTCTGTGAAGAAAGTTCGGCAGTGAATTCTTTACTTAATAGGTCAGAAGTATGCAATCATTTGTACATCCAGGGATTCCAACAGGAAATCCTTTACATAACGGGAATCGACTACCCCAAATCTTGGTCGGATTTTGCTTGACAGGTATTGTTCCAGAATCGGGCTAACACACCAAACGAGGACACTTACGCCCCTTGATTGGGAAGAAGAGCGGGAACCAGCTGAGCATGTCTTTTGAGACTTGGTCTTTGCGACTGGATGCTTAGTCTGATAGTGTCCTCCTTGATCACTTCAGCAACTCAGAGCCTCAAGTGTTGATTTGGAGGTTGACAAACGAGCCTTAAAACTGGTATAGATGGCACGACGAAGCGCTTCTAGCGATACTTGCTCCATCGATCGTTGCATCTCGGAAGGTCGGCTGGTCGTTTGCCTGCATGCTTCCTATCGGAAGCTCTCTTGCTTCAGCGAGCTCGCCAAATGGCCATACTGTAATATTAATAGTCGCAGTGCGGAAAAGTGAGCCCGCAGCGGCCCGCCGTCGCCAGCATCTGGGTGGGAATTTCAGCTCATGTGGCAATATTAGACCAGAATAGCTGGTTGAATTTCCTGATTAGGCATTTTTTTGGACGTCTGGAATGTTTTCAATCCGAGAGAAACATGGGGCCCGCTGACCGCACAGACAAACAGCTGCTGACAGACTAAATTAAATTTTAACCTTCAAGATGTTCGCGGCTCGGGTCAAAGCCGGGCCGATGTGGGCCGTGTGAACAGCTCTGAGCGGCTCAGAAGCCAGAACAGTTTCCCGTGCACGCACGGCACCACCGAGAATCTGGTTCATCAAGCCTTGCCTGATATCTGAATTGACCATGAAGATGAGGATGAAGACGAAGGCGACCAGCAGACTCTGTGCTGGCATCTTCGTAGGTATGATCCCAATGATCGCTCGAAAACAGCGCTGAATGTGGTATAGACCAAATATATAACCCGTGGATCGTACGAGGCCCATGAGGCACTACTCCAGCACGACTGTCAGCGCACATGTGGATCTAGTGGCTTCTCATTCACGTGCACTGCACCTTGTACCACTCATACCCACTTAAGGTACAACGGAAGTAGCCCGACGCCATTCAATCGTTACCCAGGATCCACCTTTGTCAATCTCCAGCGTCACAAGCACGACCCTGGCTACAAGATGCTCGTCCTTCTCGGCGAAATCGGTGGTATCGAGGAATACATCTCTCAAGTTCAAATCAGCACCGGCTAAACTGTGGCGTAACGACGAGGGGTTGAGTAGGCACCAGAGTAACGATATGCATGAACGACATCTGTATGTCTACGCAGTCATGTATCTTTCTTTTCTATCCGCTAATTCCTCTTTCAGCCTCGACCTTGTATCGACGTCCGATTCAGCCGAGCCACCAAACACATCCATGGACGCCAACCCTCTCGTCCGGTGGTTGATCTACTCTCTCCTCTCTTTCCTCAATCCCGGGCATGCCTACCTCAAGCACACCCGCTCTCCGCCCTCCTTAGAGGCGTGGTATGAGAGATGATATTGGAGGTCTGTGACATGATCTGCGAGTCAAAGACGTGGTGCGCTTCAGTTCATAAGTGTATCAGTCATATGAAATTGAGACTCGTCCCCTAGTAGGACGTGGTAGAGTCAAGGAGAAGATCGGGATTGGATCGACCAAAAATTTGACACGAAATGAATGACGTCATACATCAAATTGGCAGTTGAGTGTATTTGTTGCAAGCATCGTATTAACAACGTTGACAATGAGAGTAGGGCATGCATACTGAACTTGTTTACTCTATGCTTCCCCCAAGAAACTGTCCTGCTACTCCTTGCAACCTCCCCGAGAACCTGGGTAGGAGCTCTGAGCCAGATGTGGCGGTGGAGACGACGATTCTGCAGGCACATAACTGAGCCAGGTAGGGAACTCTCGCATATGAGTACTTGAGTATTCCTTTGACGCTGCGGCTGCAGTGATTCGTTTTCTGCGCGTTATTTCCAAAACTAACGTGGATAGCGGTTTATTTCCGAGTCGGCGGCTCAAGCACTCATTGGCGAGCTGATTTCGTCCCCTTGAAGAAACTGGGTTTCCAGAATAGGCCTGATAAGTCTCAGTACTATGATCATCAGACCGTCGCTTACGTTGAACCTAGGATTATTCTTCTTTACCCTAGCAGCTCCTCCCGGTTTCTCCTGCCTCTCAAGTCTCCGTCGATTCCATCAGGTTGTTTGCTAACGAGTAAGCCTACCTGCCTACGCGACTATGGAATCAACGAAACCCTCGTCTTCACATCTGAAGAGAAATACCATGGCGGAAATGGCGGTAAGGTGGCCATTCATCAGAACGAATGCGGGAAGAGGCTTATCAAGGGTATTGATCTTGATATCTTTCATATGCTGATTTGACGTCGTGTCTTCTGGACATCCTTCTTGACGATCTTCTGACCTTTCCCCACGTTCAGTTCATCAACGGCTTCAAAAGCAATGCAGATAGAGTCAGGATTAAGAGAGTCTGTGTTAGGAGGCTTTTTTACGAGCCGTCTTCCATAGAAGGTGAGTTTTCCTTCGAGAATGATATCTCATCGCAGTGGTCGCCACTTAGTAAGTATAAATTTTCATTCTTGCTCTAACACATAACCTAGTAGCTGCACTAACGATAAATTTGTGTTAACCATGTAGCATATGTAGTTGAGGGTACGAGTGTTTGCTCAACAGCACAACCAGATGTGGTGATGAGCTCGGAGTCCGAGAAAAAGAATGGGTCCGGCTTAAGTCTAAATGTTGTGACTGATTTGGGGTAGGACCATGTCTTCAAGGAGCCCGCGATGGTGTTGTGCCGCAAGGAAATGAGATAAAAGCGTAGGGGATATCTTGACGGTGTAAAACCTCGCACAGGACAGAATGGACTGTAGCTGAGCTTAAAAATTCCTGACTCCTTTCGGCCGAGCTTCCTTTGTGAATCAAGTCGAAGCGTGCACTTCTTGCCTTTCGTAGCCGGTGCCAGCGAAGCTCGGGAAAACAAGCGGAAGGAAGCGGCAGACAATGCACGTAGAACGGAGAAGATCAGGTCTGTTGCTCGGAGGTAACGCGAGGCAAATATAGCAATGACTCGGTTGTCTCCAGATGCTGCAGTTGACTGCTCCTTTGGAAGCGGCCGAGAGATCCGTTTGACGCCCGGGCCTGCGACAGTCAATCCTTTTTCGCGGCTTCGCCTCGTAAGAGTCGTCAGTTGCGTTTGTGTAAATGTTTTCAAGTGTTTCAGGTTGTTTCAAAGTCCGTCACCCTTCAACACCTTCAACATTCAACATATTCAACCATGGCTACGGCTAGGAATGGCGACTCACAAATTCCTCTCCTTGGATTCAATTTACTCAACGAGTCCTACTACTCTCTATCCATTAATCACTTTGCATCAGCGCTAGATCATTGTTCGAGATTCATGTAAGATCTGGCAAAGCCGAATGATAACTCTTGTGTTGAAGCTAGTAATACTATATTCCAGCATGCCCTTGACAACCCTTCGAGAATTCACCATGATGAGACTCATGAACCAGCTAACTGACAAGCCCGAGTGGAACATAAAGGTGTGTGAATCTCGAAAATTAATGATAGTTTTAGTTTGATGAAGCCCCTTTCCAGGTGTTTGATGACGATATTGCGAACAAATGGAAGAATGAGGCTCTTACAGTTGAAGATGTCGACATCACACAAGGAATGGTTGATTGGTGTATCGAAGAGTTACGGTACAAGGCCAAGGCTTTCGAGAAAACTGGTATGGTGACGGCATACAACGGAGATGTGATCAAATCAGATGTGGCCGTGTCATCAAGCTTGCGTCTGGCACTAATAGATGCTGTCAAGCACCTCGAAGATGTTCCCGCGTCTGAACGCGACTGGCATCCAGGATCAGACGAGAAAGTTTTGGACCTTGTTCATCCGTCACTGTTCCCGTTAGTCTCTGGACTGAGTCGGATTCTTCCAAACGGCACGACGACCCTTGATGATTGTATTGAGCGCACTGGGGAAGGGATAACCCTCCAGCTTTATACCGAAAAATGGGACTATTTGTCGCATAACAGTATCAAGCCCAAATCATTCAGCGAAAACTTTCAATGGCTTCCTTGCGAAGTGAACCTGAGGGGCGATGATCCTAAGTAAGTCAAAGGCATATTCTGCTCGTTGCACCTCTCTGATATCAGAATTTAGGATTACAACCTATATTAATAACCTACACCCGCATCAGCACAGAGACTTATATTGTATCATAGAGAAGATGATTGGATGCGCAATTCCCCTATGGAACGAGTCGCTCACCCGACAAAAAACACCTGGATACCGGTTTCTACGAGTCGCCGAGTACCGCGTTGCAGAACCTGAGGGTGATGGTGAACCACGACCTGAACAAGAACCAGACGAAGATGTGAATGAATACTATAAACGCGTGCAAAAATGGGATGAAAAAGAGCTTAACAGGAAGGCTTCGCAGCCAGAGGTCAAGTCATTCCAACCCCCCAATCGGGACTTATTCGAAGAAGACGGAATAACCTTGAAATCAGAACATAAGGTAGATTTGAAACGAGAACATGACAGGATCCAGGTGATAGTCAAACTGGCGAACATACATCTAACACCCGAGAAGCCAAAATATGAAGGAGGGACATGGCATGTAGAAGGACAGCTGGTACGTGCTAAGCTTTCGTCTATAGACTAGTTCAATGAATGTTGTACAGAACGAACATATCTGCGCTAGCGCACTCTTGTACTATTCCAGCGATAACATTACGCCTTCTCACCTTGCCTTCCGCCATATGGTCAATGGCGGCCCTTACCGGCCCTTCTCGTCCCGGGACACAGTTATAATAGATTATCCGCAAGACTACCACCAATGGCTTGAGGATGTGTTCGGATGCCAAAACCGAGGACCAGCGATCCAGGACATTGGTAATGTCCTGACCAAGGAAGGAAGGTTGATCACGTTCCCCAACATTCTTCAACATCAAGTCCAGCCCTTTGAGCTGGCTGACCCAACAAAACCAGGTCATCGAAAGATACTTGCGCTCTTCCTCGTTGATCCTATTGTGAATATTATCTCAACAGCGAATGTCCCTTGTCAGCGCAAGGACTGGTGGCGTCGAGCTATCAAAGAGCAGGAGACGCTTTTGGGGAAATTGCCACTTGAGTTGAAGGACGACATATATGAGATAGTAGAAGGCTTTCCAATCTCGATGGAGAAGGCTAAGGAGGTGAGGTTGGAATTGATGGATGAGCGCAAGAAATTTGTGATCAAGCAGGATGGTTATTTTAACGACACCATCTTTTCCTTGTGTGAGCACTAATATATATGTAGATAGACTAAGATAGTGTGTATTGTAGTCAACTTTTCCGGCTTTCCAAAGCGCCTGACGATGGTCAAGTTTCGCAAATCGCAATGTTTAGGTCTCCCCATGGTTATGTAGATTAGATTGAATTATTTCGGTGCCGCGGTGGAGCAAATCCCTATCCCACGTCGTTCAACACTTTCAACCATGGCTACGTCTGGCAATGACGACTCACAAATTCTACTCCCTGGATTCAATTTACCCTACAACTACCTAAACAATGATTACTTTGCATCAGCGCTAGATATGTTTACGAAATTCAGGTAAGATTCAAGCCGCATGATAACTTTCAAGTTGCATTGAAGCTAGTACATTGCAGCCTGCCCTTGACAACTCTTCGAGAATTCACCATGATGAGACTCATGAACCAGCTAACTGATAAGCCTGACTGGAACATAAAGGTGCATGAATCTCGAAAACCAACGATAGTTTTAGTCTGACGAAGCCCCTTTCCAGGTGTTTGATGACGATATTGCGAACAAATGGAAGAATGAGGCTCTTGCAGTTGAAGATGTCGATATCACACAAGGAATGGTTGATTGGTGTATCGAAGAGCTACGATACAAGGTCAACGCTTTCGAGAAAACTGGTATCGTGACGGCATACAATGACGGAGATGTGATCAAATCAGATGTGGCTGTGTCATCCAGCCTGCGTCTGGCACTAATAGATGCTGTCAAGCCTCGAAGATGTTCCCGCATCTGAACGCGACTGGCATCCAGGATCAGACGAGAAAGTTTTGGATCCGTCACTGTTTCCGTTGGTCTATGGGCTGACTCGGATTCTTCCAAACGGCACGACGACCCTTGATGATTGTATTGAGCGCACTGGGGAAGGTACCCCACTCCAGCTTTATGACAATCATCGCTACCGCCCGCCCAATGTATTATCATATACACAAAGTCGGGTCTGGAAGCACACGTCCGCCACGTTCAGCAAGAAATTCCAGTGGCTTCCCTGCGAAGTGAACCTGAGCGGCGATGAGCCCAGGCGAGTCAAGGCATTCTCTGTTCGGTGCATCGCCCTGATATCAGAATCCAGGATTACAAGTTATATTAATAATCTCCATCCACAGCAACACAAATATCTGTATACTATCATAGAGAAAATAATTGGACGCGCAATTCCCCTCTGGAACGAGTCGCTCACCCGACAAAAAACACCTGGACATCAATATCCACGAGTCGAGTACCACACTGCAATATGCGAGGTATGCGAGGACGATGAATCGGAACCTGAACCTGAACCTGAACCTGGTGAAGATAGAGACGATTATTATGAACGCTGGCGTGATTGGGAAGCAGACTTCCTTCAGAACGAGGCTACACAGCCGGAGATCAATATCATGTCATTCCAACCTCTCAACAGTGACTTATTCGAAGAAGACGGAATAACCTTGAAATCAGAATATAGGGTAGACCTGAAACGGGAATATAACAGGATCCAGGTGATAGCCAAACTGGCAGAAATACAGCTGACACCCGAGAAGCCAAAATATGAGGGAAGGACATGGCATGTAGAAGGGCAGCTGGCAAGCACTAAGTTTTCATCTCTCCATTAGCCTAATCAACATTGTAAAGAATGAACATATCTGCGCTAGTGCGCTCTTCTACTACTCCAGCGATAACATTACGCCTTCTCGCCTCGCCTTCCGTCAACTGGTAGATCCTGACAGCCCCCAAAAGATACAATACCAGGAGGAATACCGTCGATGGCTCGAGGATGTGTTCGGATGCCAGGACCGGGGACCAGCAATCCAGGACATTGGTAGTGTCTTGACCAAGGAAGGAAGGTTGATCACGTTCCCCAACATGCTCCAACATAAAGTCCAGCCTTTCGAGTTGGCTGACCCAACAAAACCAGGTCATCAGAAGATACTCGCACTCTTCCTCGTTGATCCTTGTGTGAATATTATCCCAACAGCAAATGTCCCTTGTCAGCGAAAGGACTGGTGGCGTCGAGCTATCAAAGAGGAGGAGACGCTTTTGGGTAAATTGCCACTTGAGCTGAAGGATGACGTTTATGGGATGGTCGAAGACTTTCCGATCTCAATGAAGAAGGCTACGGAGCTGAGGTTGGAGTTGATGGATGAGCGCAAGAAATTTGTGATTAAACGGAACAAGCTTTTCAACGACTTATGGGTCCGCTGTAGTCTATCTTAGGAGACATGCAAATTCCCTCGCATTCGTGTGGCGACAACTTGAATGGTGAACCCGATTGGTGAGTGGCCGGAAGTATTTCGTTGTGTGAGCACTAATATGATAATCTGCATTCGGATGGAATGGGGATATCATAAGAGATATAGCTAGACGCATGCGCTATGTTCGATAGGAGAAGCAAGCAATGGGGGTTGACGACAATTGCAATTGAGAGGAGGGAACAGCAGAAGGTACGGTTGTGTGGGATGATCGGGAACGAAGACGGATAGAACAGAGAATGGGTCTTCTACTATGGATTATTGGTGGAACGATCAGCATACTAAAGAAGCTGATACATTAAAGATATGCTTACTCTCAGTGTAATCCAAGCTGCTCTCCGGAAACAGGCTTTCCAATGCGTAGTCTCTTTTTCTTCGTTGGAGGCGGGCACGCTGAAAAACATGTACGGATACAAAGTGACAAGATAGAACGAGTTTAAGTGCCGAAGCTGGAGGTCCGAGGAGGACGTTTTCCTGGGGGAGGATCTGTGAGGAAGAGAAGGTCGCCTCTGTAGAACTTAGAAGGCAGGTTCCAATTTTCGTTCACTCAAAATCACATGGGGCAAGAATTTTGTAATGATACGCCTGAACTTTGTATGGCTGACTCGGATGGTACAATTTAGCTAACTAAGACCAATCTCGACAGCGCTATGTCATTTAGGATACGGTCAAAATATAGTAGGCGATATTCGTTTCCGGATCAACGACATAGACTTGAGTGTTACTGCTGTTTAGGATACCATGTCCTTCGTTATAACCCAAGAAGTTGACTTTTTGGGATCCGTCGGGCGCGACGGAGTAATCTCGACGGATGCCTTTGCTGACTCCATCGACGATGACCTGGTATTCATAAGCCTTGTCGGCGAGCACCTTTGGGAAGGTCACGGCGTCAGTGAACCCCGGCATCGGGCGATAGTAATTAGGCGTATAGTCAAAGTGGATCTTTTTGATTTGGGAGACGAGGAGGAAGGCAAGCGCTTCGTTGGTATCAGTGAGAGACATTTTCTGCTGCAACGTTGATTCGAAGTTGAACACGAAGGTGAAGTGCAGACAAGTGTACTTACCAGGTATGATTCACACGAAATCTGGGGAGCTAGAGACAATTATCGTGTCCTTTATACTGTAGGAGAGACTCCAGGTCAGAAGCACGCAATCATTTGTACATCCAGTGATTCCAACAGGAAATCCCTTACAAGTAACGTGAATCGACAACCCCAAATCTTGGTCGGTGACATGGAGAGGAATCATTAGATTCATTACTTGGAAATCTCATGATTTTGCTTGACAGGTACAATTGTTCCTGGACGCGTCTTAGAATCGGGCTAACACACCGGAGGACACTGCGATACTTGCTCCATCGATCATTCCGTCTCGGGGGGTCGGCTACTAGCCGTTTGCCTGCTTCTCTCGCCTGAGTCGCCTCAGAGCGCGCGCCGAACGGCCATACTGTCATATTCATATAAATTGGCTGTTGTCTAACAGCTGATGTATCAGAAAGTGAGCGGCAGTGGCCGTCGCCAGCATCTGGGTGGGAATCTTTGTAGTTTGCACCGTATTGGCAGACGTAAACAACTTTGGCACAGCGCCGCTGTGAAATAAAAAAAGCCAGGTTCAGCTCATTCCGCGCATTAGTGGCGATTAGAGCAGAAAGGCACCTGGTTGAATTTCCGGATTAAGCATTTTTTTTTTGACTTGTGGAATGTTTTATTCAAAAACATGGGACCCGCTAGCTGCGGCACAGACATGACATGATGCTCGAATGCATCACAGCTGACAGAATTTCGCGGCTCGGCTCAAAGCCGGGCCGACGAGGGCCGTGTGAACCGCTCTTTTCTGACTTCATCCACCTTTGTCAATCTCCTGTGTCACAAGCATGACCTTGATGCTCGTCCTTCTCGGCGAAAGCGGTGGCATCGAGCAATACATCTCCCCAAGTTCAAATCAGCTGCACACTTCTCGATCGGTACGTTAGTTGTCGCTCTATAGTACGTCACAGTACTAGCTGTCTAATGTTTGCTCCGTCTGCACAGGTCCTTCTCCAAATTCTCAATTTCGCGTCTGTCATTCCGTCCCTAGTAGTGCAGCTACTAGACTATCGATTGCAATTTGGGGTGTGCTTCGCTGCTGCATCAGTCATCTTCAATCCATATTAAGTCTGTCAGCAGCTGTCGAGGCCAGCACTAGACCAACAAAGCTGGCCTCGCTAAGGAGGTGCAACGTGAAAAGATACTGAAACCGCCAATGGATCGTTTGTAGTACAGTTTCTCGGAATTTCAAATTTCGTTCACTCAGAAGCACGCAATCGTTTGTACATCCAGGGATTCCGACAGGACATCCTTTACAAAACGTGGATCGACAACCCCAAATCTTGGTCGGTGACATGGAGAGGAACCATTACTACTGTGGGATGTGAGCAGTCCCATGATTTTGCTTGACAGGTACAATTGTTCCAACGTAAACATCTCTGGCACAATGCCACTGTCGAATTAAAAAAAGCATGCATTACATACCCAGCTTCAGCTCATTCCGCGCATCGGCGATAGTAGACCAGAATAGGCAGCTGGTTGAATTTCCGGATTAAGCAATTTTTGTTGACGTCTGGAATGTTTGAAAAACATGGTACCTGCTGACCGTGATGCATCATGAATGCATGACATTGATACTAGGAGACAAATCTATTAGAAGCTATCAAACATTCTTATATTACTCCAAGCATGCGACCTCATCACGGCATATCTTCAAATCCGTTCTCACTGACTGCAAAGAAAGTGGGTGCCCCGGACCTACTTAGTAGAAGACATTGCGGCATTGATATTCACATATCGTTGTGTCAACAAAAGATAGGGGCCATAGGGCGCGGACGAGAAGCTAAGATTTTAGTAGGGAGATGTTGGGCTCGAACAGCACGACACCGGCTCGCTGAACCAAGACTTTCCGATTTCAATGGAGAAGGCCTTAGTAAGGAGCTGAGATTGGAGTTGATGGATGAGCGCAAGAAACCTGTGATTACATAGCTTTTCAACGACCTACGGGTCCGCGTTACGTAGCAGCACTGTAGTCTGTTTTAGGGAACTTTTCAGACTTCAAGCACTGCAGAAGCTTCAAGCTTCAAGTTATGCAAATTCTCTTGCATTCGTGTGGGATACTGCTGGCAGTGGGAAAATTATTTGATCGGCGACAGAACACGAGCTCAAATACTCCCACAGCTCTAAGCGCCGTGCGTAATTTTGCTTGGCCAGTAGCTTTGACCTGTATTCATGTTTGTTTTCTATGAAAATGACTCAAGTAACTGTTTTCTTATAGTTTTGGACCGTTCGACGGTCATCAAACACCTGCGATGAAGCCTGCACCGTGGAAACATGGAAGCCAAGAATATGTTCTCCATAGTGTTCCCTTCAAGTTTACGTCACCAGCATCACATCAAGAAGATCTGGAATGCGCCATGATACTCGACCCACGGATGGTATCATTGATTCCGACAAGTTTGCTTGCAGTTGTGCCCTCCCATCCGTCATGTTTTGAAGTCCGCAGCGCCGGAGAAAAGGGTGCAGGCATGTTCGCAATACGAGACATATCTGCTGGCAATCTCATCATTTCCGAACATCCAGCAATAATCATACCTTCCGCATCCCTCCCGAGAGACTATGGTGCTTATGAAGCGTTGTACCAAGCGCTTCCAGAAAATATACGCGTCGATTTATTGAAGATGGCGAACTGGAAATCGATCGAAGAGTGTAGTCACGAGGAAGGTATTGCGCGTACAAATGGCACAGACGTGGATCTTCTATTCCCAGATGAGATGAAAGGAGACGAATTTGAGCACCGACGCGCAAGAGAGTATGGTGCCACCTTCTTGAAAATCGATAGGTGCAACCATAGTTGCAGTCCGAATGCTGCGCACAAATGGGATGTTGCGACATTTGCTTCTCATCTCTACGCCTTAAGGGATATCAAAGTCGGCGAAGAAATATGCATAACGTACACGGACGTGACGGCGCCGAGGCAGACTCGTCGAGAAAAACTGCGAAAGTCGTACGGATTTGTATGCAATTGTGATGCATGTCGCATCCAAGATGGTGAAGAGCGGGAGAAAAGCGACCTTTCTCGAGAGGAATTGCATGACTGGTGGTTCATTCACCCAAGTTACGGGCGATGGTGGAAGGATATGTGCAGAGCAGATGACACCGTGATCAAATCTCATCAACGAGCATTACAACTGATGGAACAAGAAGGTGCGCAAGTCCTTCAGTGCGCTTTCGTTGAAGAAATCGCGCTTTGTTATGCGGCGTTGGGAAACGAAGAAGAATTCATAAAATGGGGAAAGACTCTGATCGGCTTGTGTCAAATTCCTAATCCTCAACTTGCGCGGCAGTTTGAGGTTTGGGTGGGTAATCCCACATCTATGAAGGCCTGGGCTTGGAGGCGAAAGCAACGGCGACAGGGTAAGATCAGTATGGTTGGGCATTTGCACCGTTTTTAACTTTTCCTGCAGCGTCGCGAGGGGTATCAACATCCGAAGATCTGTGCGACTTGTCTTTATTGCTATCACTAGAATAGTCGCAGTAACAGCCTCATTTAGTCAATCCTGCCTTGGACATAGTAATGGAGCCCTGGAAACGACAATCTAGACCACCTATACCTGCCGTACCTTCACAAGACCCCATTTATTGAAGTATTGTGACTACTAACATTATACTAATAATGCGTTTGTAACTTTGATAACCGGAACAACAATACTTATATGGCAGGAACGAGTGACCGCGAATTTGTACATATTGATGTAAACGAAGGTAACAAGTTGAACCAGAGAATTGGAAAGCAGTCAATCACAATGACAAAGCTACAACGTATGATTTTACATAAAAAAGTTATGCCAAAACTATCGACCAGTCCTTCGCAACAGGCACCTTCGGATCCTTAATCACCAACAAACTCGCGATGCCTTCTTTTCCTTTTTCATCAGCCGCAACACCAACGTCATACGTCCAATCAAGCTCAGCACCTGTCTCTTCAACCTTGACGCTCGTCGGCTTTTTGCTCAGGCCAAGGACGACAATCTTCTCGACCCTCACATTTTCGATGCTCTTCGCATACGTATTCTTCGGGTCGTACTTGGACACTGAAATGTCTTGTACGGCTTCGGAAAGTTTGGCAGATGCAAGGTCGCGGCTAGAGATTTTCATGAATGGTTGACCGGTCTTTTGCTTCTGTGAAGAAAGTTCGGCAGTGAATTCCCGCCAGACAAATCCTCCTTGTTGGTAATGGTACGATTCACCGTCGTCAAGATAAAGCTCTCCTCGTGCGTTGCCTTTCTTGTTGAGAGCAACGCGGAGGGTGAAGGGGTCCAGTTTCATCAAGGACGATGCTCTCCTGGGACGTTCTCGGGTAGGAACAATGGAGCCTCCACGGATAAGAAGTGGGATCTGATGAAGTTCTGCAGCGACAGTGATTGTTTTGCCAGATGCGGCACCATGGTGAACCCGATTGGTGAAGTAGCCATAATACACTTGGTCTTCGGCGAGATAGACAGACGCTTGCGTAGCTCCTTTCTCCGTCACAGGCTTGACAAGAAGACCAGAGTCGCTGATGTAATACTGATCATCAATGTCATATCCTTTCTTGTCCTTTGGGAACATCACATAATGCGGGCTGGTAGCGCAAGATCAGAGATATGCAATGTTCTTCGAGAGTGAATACGTACCGTAGAACGGGGACACCTGTGACGCTCGCCTCCCTAAATGCAGTGTACCAAATCGGTAACATGCTGTACCTCAATCTCAACGTGTCCTTCACTATGCCTTTGTATGGCTGATCAAGCAAGTAAGGCTCTCGGCGCTTTGTGTCAATGTGCGCATGAGCACGGAGGAAGGGGGCAAAGATCCCGACTTGGTACCACCTCACGAGCATTTCGGGCTCGGGATTGCCAAAGAAGCCTCCAACGTCAGCTGTCAAGGAAAACAATACATGAGCCAAGTTGGTCGCGTCGAGGAGTAAGAGCACCCACCACCAGCAAACGTCATACCCGCAATGCCGTTCGAGAGTACGATCTTGACTCCGACGGCCATATGCTCCCAAGTTGCTGCATTATCACCCGACCACATGGCGGCGAACCTTTGCGCACCGGCAAAGAAGGACCGAGTCAACACGAACGGACGTTGAGGAGGGTCTGTTCGCGCGGCGACCGCTTTGAAGGTCTGATTTGCCTAGAAACAATACATGAGCAATCACGGGTTCTGGTAAAAAGAGAGAAAACTAACATAGAGCAGGCCATTGAGGTTATGCACGTCTCGGTGTTCCCATCCTCCATAGTGAATATTATCTTTGGGCATTGTAATCTCAGGCCCGTTGAAAACAGCAGGCTAGGGCGGATAAAGAGTCGATAACAATCAATTAGCGGCAATCTCACTCACCTCGTTCATATCGTTCCATATATGCACTGCCGTCGTACTCTCCGTCCAAGACCACTGACCGCCGGGGAGTTTGTACGGTTTAAAGAGGATCTTCCACCAGACCCATGAAGAAGGATTGAAAAAGTCTATCCAAGCACTACTTCCTGACCAACACCACCCTTCATACTCTTGGTTATCCTTGTTCCTCACCAGAAGTCCATGCTCGGATGCTTGCTTGTATACAGGATAATCTTGTGTTCGTTTCAAGTGAGGGTCGACGATGACGACCATCTATCAACGACCATCTCAGCAATGTGAACAAAGCGAGCTGCTCTCTATATATGCTCACCTTACGCCCGTTAGCAGCCACATCATTAATCATGTCAACGGGGTCGGGGAAGGTCTTCTTGTCCCAGATGAAATACTTGTGTTCCTCGGAATACTCGATATCCAACCAGAAAACGTCCACGGGCATATCTTCCTCATCAAATCGCTTCTGCACAGTGCGAATATCGTCCGAGCTAACGTAGTTCCACCTGCATTGGTGGTAAGCCAAACTCCATTGAGTGGGCAGGGGTGTCACGCCAGTCAAGCCGGCGTACTGCTTGAACACTTGCTCTGGTGTAGGGCCGGGCATTAAGAAGAGGTCTAGTATCCCAGATTCGGAGATCCAATGCGTTTCTGTTGAGTCTTCAGAAGCATGAGAGATGTCGACCCACGTCTCGGATGCGATAGCATTATAGAGACCGACGGTGGAATCAAGAGATTGGGCATGCATAACGGGGATAGAGCCATAAAGAGAAGCGGTATGTGAGGAGAGGTATTCAAACACATCATTGTTGTACAGCCGGTATGGATCGGTAAAGGTTGGATCATCACCCGTTGTGGAGGGTAAGGCCAAACGAGTCGCGTGTTGGGGTATACCATAGACTGTACCATGGTTGGTGAACGTGATATCAAGAGAAAGAGACTCAGGACCTTCGTGATTCGTGAAAAAGAACAAAATCAATGAGGTTTTTATTAGGAGGGGAAGAAATTCGATGAGCATACCTTTGGGTTTTGTGTCAGTCCAAGAAAGCCATGTTTCCTCCCACCATGCATCCTCCATGTCGCCTTCGAACCAAGCCCTTGGGTTAGGTGGTGATGCCTGCACCACCGCTTGCGCGTCTCCTTCAACTGACGTTTCTTTCGATGCAGCTTCGACGTCCTTGGTCCTAAAATGTTCCATGTGTAGGAGTCCCTGCCCGTTCAGAACAACCTGTTCCTTTCCTTCTTTAAACAGCGTAACTTTCAGGGGGTCGTACTGAACCACCACTCGAAACTCTCCCTTCTCGCCATACGTCGCATGTGCGCTTATCTTGCCTTCTTCCCACTTGATTTGTTTACTGATCTTCGGCTCCGAAATGAGCGTCCAAGACGCCGTCTCGTCGTACCTCTTCTTCAATCCATTCACTTCATCCAGCCGCACTCTCACGACTCCGTCCTCGTGCACACGGACATCTAGGCTGAAGTTAATCTCTGGGTACAGAGAAGACTTAACAGCGGCTTTGAATATCGCGCCCCCGTTTTCGTTTACTGTCACAGGTGCGACGATAGAGTATGGAGACTTCCAATTCTTTCCAGCTTGTTTGGCGCGCGAGGCGAGGTCGCGACCACGACGGCAGAACCCAGATTGAGAGCATTTCTTGAAGTCTGAGTCTTTGTAACCAGTTACTAGGTCATTGCCTAGTATAAGAAGAGAAAGCACTCCGAGCAAGACTCCAGAGCGCATTGTGGAGGAACGGCGGCAACGACACGTCAAAAGTCACGCACCTGTCACGTCACGCTACACAAACTCCGGATTTGAATTTGATACGAAAGCATCAAAGCGCCTGGCCTTCAGTTATCGCGCTCGCGCCAATATACCTGAGATCAGAGTTGTGGAACTTTTCAACACGTGAGTGAGTGGCACTGATATAAGTGCGAAGGCAAGGGAACAAAATGATTTACTACAGACAAACACTTGAAAGCAATACCAGACTACAATCGAACACTATCCCATCGTTAATGTGATTCATAGGGCCTAACAAGTTTGCGCCGACTATCACTAGTGCCTGATTGTACCAATGCAATCTGGTGTCGAAATATTGGTTATCAGCTTGTCAAGGTTTCAAACTTGTTACTTGCCTCTCGTCTTTGTCGTACAGGATCCTCCCCAAATTCGGCAACGACAGTGGACATTCCTGGCGTACTTCTGAAACTAGGGCGACTTGCAAATTCCAGCCGGCTTGTATCCTCTTCAGCTGGCATTCGAACAATCCCTCTTTCGCGTTTGCGAAGACGAAGGAGGAAACGAGCTGTCATAATGCCAGATATGCTGTAGAGCGCTCAATCATTTACCGTCGCTAGACAAAATGGTAAGGGGCTTCCTCACGGCAATGACAGCGCACTCAATAAGCGCCTTAGAACGCCCTCCTGTCGCATCTTCGTGAAGGACGACAATGGATTAGAGTTGATAACTCACGGAATATAGCTTGAGAGTATTAGGCTTGTATCAGTATGACAGCAGGGAACAGGACATACGAAATTGAGAACAGTAGCGGCAATGGGAAACCCCGAGACAGTTCTACCATCGACGTCAATGCAATGTACTATCTAGTGAACTCGACGTACACGGCGTACAGAATCCCTAGTCAGATGGCTTAAATTTGTGTTCATTTAACTGGCTATCGACACACCTTGTTCTAGAAGAAAATATGTGAACGTATCTCTCCATGCTAACGCCCCTTTCACTGCTTGTAACATTTTGAAGCATCTTACGATGGTAAGTATGGTGGCACTAAACTCAAAACAGCACACAGCAATCGCAAGAACCTTTCCCGCTGTCAAACTCCATCAGAAGGGTGTGTGTGTGCGAGCTATGAAAAGTACACCTGTATCTTGCGAGTACGATCAAGAAGTTTCTGTTTTAGAATATATATACGCACATTGGATACAAGACATTCCCATGACATCGGTTCCCTGCTACTTGAACCTCGATGATGGAACAGTTCAGGGTAGAGTGGAGAAGAAGTTGTCGGGCTTACTGCATCCGAGATGAAAGAAATGAAGCCAAGGATTGAAAACCACAGCAAGATGACCTTGCTCTGCCTATAAAGTGCATACGTTCGTATGCCCCAAACCCCTTTGGATATAGTAAACCCATGCATGGAACATAAATGAAGATCATGAATGCTCACCAAGAATACAGGCACGTCCTAATATACTCAGCACTCCGCTAATTAAATACCCCTTATTGCAGCTTTGGGACATAAGCCTTGGTTTCGTGTTCGAGTCAGCGGACATAATGGGGAGCATCATACTGTAGGATTAGTTAGGCCAACTAAAACTGATCCAATGAAAATGATTTTGGCACACCCTGTCGTCTCCAATTACATTTAGGAACGCAAGGAGGAAAATTGAGTTGGCGACCAGCGCATAACGACACCAGATATAAAGAAAGGTAGAAAGTGAGAATCGTGATCCCCAGATATACGCTTTCTCGTCAGGAAATGTTAAGGCATAGTCATAGTACAACAATGCTATGTCCGGAGGGGCTAATTAGCTTGTTTTTCCTCAATATAAAGACGGAGAGATGGCGGACCAAGGCTGGAGCTTTGGATGTAGAGCTGAATTTGACTACCCTGATCAACAAGCAGTGATAACCAAATCCATTATGGTACTCACGAGGTTTCGACCTGCTCAGCTGACATGATGGCGATTGGCGAACAGGGAGTGTCGAGAAACAGACAAGTAGCTGAGTACTGCGGCTGCCCGGCGCTGGTCGGCGCTGTCGAAAAATAGACTGACTCAAACGAATTGCTCGTGATCATGATTCATGAAACGCCATGTCAGCGAGGCGACCACGTGTGTGAGATGTGAAGAACTCTTACTCGTTAAATTACCGTTCAATCTCCACTCGTCGGCGCTCGAAGGATCACACATCCGAACGAGCTATATATAAAGTCACAAAGACGGGTATAACATGAGTTTATTCATGCTTAGGATGGAATGTTTAACGTAACTTACTTGTATGAGCTCTTGATTGTGGCGTCAAGCCAGGTAATTAGCACTTTCATCGCAACGGAATGATCACTTGTCGAATATGAAGACTCTATAGAAAACGAGGCGATGAAAACCCTTTTGGAAGTTCCACTGCGATGAGAGGCATTTACAGAGAGCCATTCAGCACATCAGTTTTTGTTCTGATCTCCGCCGCGGCTTTAAATGAGCTGATCCTGTGACACAATGTCATTACGTACATAATAAAGACTTGGCCGCCCGAACACCATGACGCCAAGGGTAAATAAAACTTCACTAGCTTCACTAGCTTCACTCCTTTCACACGCCCTTAGTATTACTCTCCGGAACTTTAAGTAAGCTTTTTTTTCTTCATTCTCGCCTTCCTATTCTGTACGCCCAGGACCATCCCAGAACTGATGAGTTTACTAAGATATGCACTACTGGCATATCGCACTTCCAACACCAGCAAGAACACCCTCGTTTCCATAGCTTGTGAGCTTAAGCATCTACCGAGAACTCACCTTATTCGTGGAAGTAGAAACTGGCCAGGAGGAATGTTTTCAACAACACGCCCTTTTTCGTTGTGATATGAACCCGAAAGTAAGAGAAGCAGACTAACAACTGTTATAGACGAATATGTAAAACCTATACCAGACTACGATCAATGGGATTCGTTTGGCGTAACACTTGTGCGTGAGTGGATGACTGTACCAGTGCAATCTGATGTTAATATATTCGTTATCAGCTCGTTTTCTTCAGGTTAGGCCCCGAACTTGCCTCTCGTCTTTGTCGCTCAGGATCCTCCCCAAATTCGGCAACAATAGAGGAGATTCCTGGGGTACTGATACTAGAGCGGCTTGCAAACTCCAGCCGACTTATATCCTCTTTTGCTGGCATCATAACAGCCTCTCTGTCGCGTCTGCGGAGACGGAGGAGGAAACGGGCTGTCATCATGCCAGATATTCTGTAGATTGCTCAATTATTTGCTGTCGCTATATAAGATATTATCCTCTCACGGTAATAACAGCGGACTCAATAAGCGTCTCAGAACGCCCTCCTGTTTGATCTTCGTGAAGGAGGACGATGATTTATGGTTGGTAACTCACAGAATATATCTTGAGAGAATTAGACTTATTAAATAATATAACAGGCAGGAAACAGGACATACGAAATTGAGAACAGTAGCGGCAACGAGAAAGCCTGAGACAGTTCTACCATCGGCGTCAACCCAGTGTGCACTCTGCTGAACTCGACTTACACGGTGTACAGTATCCCTGTCGAAAATCATTGAAACTGGTGCTCATTTAGTAGATGGTCGACATACCTTGTTCCAGGAGAAAATACGCAAGCGTCTTCCTCCATGCTAACACCCCTTTCACTTCTTGTAATAATTTGAAGCATCTTACGGTGGTAAGTATGGTGGCACTGAACTCAAAACAGCACACAGCAATCGCAAGGACCTGTCCCGCTGTAAAACTCCATCAAAAAGGGGGGTGTCCGAGCCTGTGAAACGTACATCTATATCTTGCGATTAAGATCAAGAAGTTTCTCTTTGGCATATACGCACATTAAATACTTGACATTACCATGACATCGATTGCCGACTACTTGAACCTCGATGACGGAGCACGTCAGGGTAGGGTGGGGAAGAAGATGTTGGGCTTACTGCATCTGAGATGAAAGAAATGAAGCCGAAGGTTGCAAACCACAGCAGGATAATCTTGCTTTCCCTATAAAGTGCATACGTTCGGAGGCCCCAAACACCTTTCGATAATAAAATTGAGGGAAGATATACAAAGACTATGAGCGCTCACCAAGAATACAGGCACGTCCTAATATGCTCAGCACCCCGCTAATTAAATATCCTTTATCGCAGCTTAGAAGGATAACTCGATGAGTCTTGGTTTTACACTCGCGGACCAAACAAGCGTATCATACTGTAGAATTAGCTGAGGTGAATGGAATTGATCCAATGATGATGATATTGCCCCACCCTGTTGTCTCCAATTAAATTGAGGAATGCAAGGAGGAATATTACGTTTGCGACCAGCGCATAACGACACCAGAGATAAAGAAAGGTAGAAAGTGAGAATCGCGATCCCCAGATGTACTCTTTCTCGTCAGGAAAAGTCAGGGCATAGTCGTAATACAACAATGCTATGTCCGACAAGGCTAATTAGCCTTATCTTATCAAAATAAAGACAAAGAGACAGCGCACTAAGACTGGAGCTTTGCAGGTAGAGCTGAAGTTGACTACGCTGATCAACAACCAATGTAACCAGACGTATGATGATACCTACGAGGCTTCGACTTGCGTGGCTGACATGGTGAACGGGGGCAAATGTCAAGCAGCTCTCGAGTATCAATGTGCTGTCAACCGTTGCCCATGAAATGATGGCCCGCTATGTCAGCAAAGAAAACACGTGTGCGAGATGCAATGAATCCTTAGTCGTTAAATACTGATTAGGTGCCTATCAATCGCTATCACGCATCCAAGGCGAGCAATACGCACGTGTGAAAACTATCACAAAAATGGGTATAATAGTATTCATTCATTTGTGATGGAAAGGCTTATATTAGAAAAACCTTATATGCGCATTTGATTGTGGCGTCAGGCCAGGTACTTGCCGCTTCCGTTGCACAGGAATGGTTGTCAAACATCAGGATTGTGGAAGACGGGGTGATGAAGAAGATTTCAAACCAGGTACTCACACTGGCATGTCGTACTCACAGCCTCAATTCCCCTACTGAGTTGGCTATACGAAGAAGAAAAGGGTCAGTCCAGTTGTTTCGATCGGCTATCTTGACTCGTGCACTGTTCCGCGAGATGTTGATTGTTTCAAGTAGCTATGTACGAATGATTATTGAGCCTGGTAGTCGCGGAACGGTACCAAAAAATGTAGGCACATGCATTTACTTGTTGTTTTGTTGGAACGGAGAGGGAGAAAAAGCAATTTGGATAACGAGTCAGAAATTGAGCTATTGGATCATGTTGGAAGGGTCGGAATTTTTTCCATGGCTAATTTGTGGGCACCCAGACTTTGCAAACTCAACCGTTTAGCATGTTTGCATTCGGTGGATGGTGAGACTAGTGGTTGTTGACGTTAGTTTCATATGGAAGACGGTGGTGTAGCTCTCCCCTCAGCTGGCGCCGCCACATGTCTGGCTTTGGCTCAGGCGCTCAGGTAGTATAAGAAGAGGTGAGGGTAGAAAACGAGAAGAGAAGGCGGCGCGAGTGCATGTGATCTGCAATCTAGTCCCACGTGATGAGCATGTATTGCCGGTTTGTTCCGACTTACATGTCGTCGTGTATCAGCGCCAGCGTCTTTAGCTCACGGTTGATCTGTTTCTCGTACTGATAGTCAAATGGAGTATCACTATTCAACGTACTTATTAACAGCTATAGTCGGACAAGCTCTGATAATGAAGGATCTAACTACAACCATGTTGCTTTGGACCACGACTATAATTTTGTGGGATACAGGGAATCGATTGGGATCACTACATGGGGGGCAGGGAGTTTAAAACTGAAGAGTGAGCATGTAATTCAGATAATACTGACATACAACTATCCAGATGAGATCCGAAGCAGAAACGTACATCTATAACGATGACGGTAGTTTTATAAACGTGTGTTGGTCCTGTCGATTATTTAAGTTCAAATGTAAGTGGGCATATAATGGCAATGTCGCGTCTAGAATGAATGTCATGGAGCTATTGAACTCGCATTGAGTGACATATATGCGCGGGCGAATTAAAACTGGCCTCTGTCTATCTTCACGTCAACGACTCCCTTTTCGCGAGATCAAAATAAAATGGCAGCTTTGTCCAGATCTCCTGTCGCATGTGTTTCAAAGCTTTCTGAATATCCGTCCGACAACTTGGACATATTTCCGATCTCGTCTGGACCGTGTTCACACGATCATTGAGGTACCGCAACACGTCGTTCGAGTTTGCTTCCCAATCATCTTTGACTTGCGCCCAAAATTCCCATTGCGCGTCGATTGCGCAGAGCTGTTTTTCTTTTTTCTTCTCGCTTTCTCCACGGTTACGACCCGTGTTTGTCAACCCACGCAGGGTATGATAATGTGTTGACAAGTCATATAATCTCGGTTCATCAAACACCATTTCCTTTGCTGTATATTTCAGGTGATGTTGGCCTTTCATCAATGAAATAAGATCAGATGATGCAAGTCGATTCCAATCCGCATTTCTCTTCTCCAATGATTTTCTTGAAAGATTTTCGGGGTCTTCTCTCTTCCTAGCTCGATCTTGAAATACACCGAGTCTGTTGAGGTGGTAAAAAGCCGATGGGAGAATACTTGGAACGGCACATTCAAAACCCAGGCGGAGAGCAGATGCGGGTTCGGGCAGGTAGTCGTCAAAGTAGGAAGGGAGTGGGTCGTCTGACCAGAGGGACAGGAGACCGGAGATTTCGAGTTCGAGAGTGTCCCAGTGGAATAAGGTCGGAGGCCAGTCCTGTTCGAGACGGGGGATGAGTTGTTTGCGGATGGTGGGGATGGAATACTTGGATGAGAGTTTGAGGAGATGGCTGACGGTGGTGAGAATGGAAGGTGCTAATCGTCGGAGAGGGAGTGTACTTCATGTATGCGTGTGAGTGATACGTCCAGCGGAAAAGACGCGCGAAAATACTCACAGATCGCCGTAAATGTATTTAAGCAAACACTCGAGCTCTTCCTCTAAATCTGACATGTGTATGCAAGGCACACCGTCATGTTCTTCCAGCACGTCCGTGTCGGCTAACATTTCTTTCAGAATGGAAGAGTGTCGGCTTAGAAGCGACTGGTGGACGCGGAACACGGTGAATGAGTTCGGGCGTGTGGCGGAAGAAGCCGTTAGGATGACGTTTCCGTCCGTGAGGTAAAGAGATTGGTGGTTCTCGAACTCTTGTCTAGTAGCATTGTCGGGTAACATGCGGATATCGTTGCTGTTAGCCTCATTCTTGGTGGACACTGTATTTGAAGAAGACATCGACAGCGTCAGTGTGACTCGGCGGGACATTGTGATCGGTTTGCCGGATCACGTCGCTGTCAGCTTGCAGTCAGAGATTGTGTCAACCCAGTTCGGGTTGGAGTTCTCCTTTCCTCAGAGCTTAAAACTGGACCGGAGAGCTGTGCTGTATGGCTAGTCGAGACTGGCGAAGCTTCGTCACCGTCTCGGCCGTCCATTCTGGAGCTGAGTTCGAGGCGGAGTCGGGGAGAGTCGGAGTCATAGGACGTCGGAGGTCCAATTAGAATGCGTGAGACATTTGCATGCAGACCAGTCTAAATTCAAAACTGTGTCAGCCACCTCTAATGCTCCATAACAATTAATGTCCCCTTCGGGGTGACATACGAAAAAATTGGAACGATACAGAGAAGATTAGCATGGCCCCTGCACAAGGATGACACGCTTTTCCGGAGTGGTAGACCTACGGGTCTCAATATTTATTTTATTTTATTTTGTCTTTTTAGAAGAATTGCCTATTCTGACTTTGTGCATCCATCATCAATCATGTTATTATCACACGAGGCGCTATTCATTCGACCCAACTTCCTCTAGTCCTGGACGTCTGGACCGCCATCACCACCACCACAATTCCATGGAGGTTCCTTTGATATTCAACTGCATACCCGACGTACAAGATACATCCCCAGACAGAAGTAGAGAATCTCAGAGTTTCGAAGTACGTGTGTTTATATCACGCCATTTCTTTTTAACCGCATTCGCAACACCAGGAAGTCCGCGTCCTCGACTATCTCCGCCTTTACCAGCTTACCGGTCGTCCGCCTCAACCTTGTCCAGTCGAACCTCTCGGAGACGCGGCACGCGCGGCTCTCGGATTACCACCGCATTTCAAGCCATGGCCGTATGCCCCCCATACCCTTCCTCTGGCGTCTCGAGCTACACATGTTCCAGGACAGCATAACCCACTGATTCCTGCACCACATTCACAACCTGCCGCTGTCCGACCAGCGGACCCTTATGCGCTAACCATGGAGCCTGTGATGCGTCTCAGGCCTGAAGAGTTACCTCGCGTACAGGTGTTCACGCCCGTCACGGTTGAAGGACAGAGATTAGAGAGTATCGTTGCTTCACCTACGTTTGCTTGGTATAGCTTCGAGGTGCGTTCTTCCACATTAACCCTTCCATTCCGAGTTTATCGAGCGTTCCGCTGACACCACGTTGGTTGAATTACTAGGAACTCCGATCTCTTGCATATGCGCAAGGTCTCAGACACATCATCGCACCAATTCCGACTCCACCACTCGCTGAAGAGACAACCGCCGCATCATCGACTCCGACGCTTATCTTTGACGAAGAAGTCAACGGGACGATGGACCATATATGCGCTCATCCAGATTATCTGCTACATAGTCCAGAGGTACGCGCCTGCGCATATAGCCGAGTTTTTTTTTCTTTGTTGTCTGGTCGAGGATTGATAAACCTTGTCTTTGGTTGGTTCCAGGAACTCAGATTAGCGTTTATGCGTTCCGGAAGACAGTTGAATTCTCAACAGCTGATGCAATCATGACAATGAGGAAAAAACAGATGTATGGTTTATTCTTATAATAAAAATGAACCACTTGTCTTTGCATTAATCGCTATGCTGCTAATCTGAGTTCTATGACGCACCACTGCTGATTCTTCTATCGGTTCCGCGCAGGCGCACATTTTCCACGCCTCCTCCACGCCGGCGATGTCGCCATGGGAGGAAAACTCTAAAATTGGCGATTTCTATGGCTTCTTTCTAACGTTCCCAGGGAGATCCTACCTAGGTGACGAACCGCAGTGATAGGTGAAAAAAGCCGCTTATATTGCCCGAATGCTATTTCTTGAATTTATCTCCGCTAGAATGATATCTTGGGTCCTAAGATCTCCGGTATTACACAGCGCAACAGCTTGGCGCAGAGCTCATATTGCCTTGCTATCGCTTTCGAACCGTCAATAATCTAATTCAAGCAACGTTTCCATCCTACTGACGCCATCGCATCTATCCGACAACCACGCCTCCGTAGTAGATGGAGGGGTTTCGAAGGTTCCGCCACCTCCCGAATTCCCAAACAAAGACAGAATCTGCCTTCCATCCATTGTTTCACCCACCAAATACTGCTACCGGTGTCCCCATAAATCTTCGTATCACGACCAATGGGACCGTCACACCTGTGTTCAGTGTATATATACATATATTTCACGTTTCTCCGTCTTGGGAATCAACCGCTCCCCCACACGAGAACCGAGTTTGCTTTTGTATCTTTACATCTTTCCTTGCAAGCGTTCATCTCGACATCACTACCTCTGATCAATAACACAACAGGATGGCGAGCCCGCAACCAACACAGCTGGGTACCCCAACTACAGCCAGGCAGGTCCCGGCGTGGCAACTGGCAAGCGAGCTGACGCAGACAGTGGTCGTCAACTTGGACATATTCATCTGCGCTGCTCTTGGCCTCGCGATCCTCCTTCGACTGCCTCGTGGTCTAGGCAGGTTTTGGAAATCATCTGAATGGCTAAACGGACATATCCTCAGGGGTACGAAGGTTTGGAAACAAGATAAGACTTTTGGTCGTCCAAGTACACCTCTGCATCGCGAGTCGTCGACTGGCAGTAAATTCTCTGCACGGGGGAAAGAAGACATAGAATTGGAAAGTTGGGATAACATCCACATCCAGCCTTATCGGCCCCCGCAGCAAGACTCCAAGGCAGGGCACTATCCTCCCCACATCACCACTTGTCCCTCCGCTCTTTGGCCGCTTTCTAATGCTCTATACAAACCCATTTTTTCGCAGTACTCGAATATCCAAGTCTTGATTATGCTGGCATACGCGACGTTCCTGGCCTTCGCCTTCGCCTTTCGTTCCAATCCTTTTCAAGATCCAAACAGAGGATCGTTCTTAGCAGTTGCTCAACTTCCCTTCCTGTTCGCATTCTCTACAAGAAACAACGTCATTGGCTGGCTCATGGGGCTTGGTTTTCAACATGTATGTTCAACACCTCTCATCGCAAAAGCTCTGATTTAATCAATGCGAAAGTTCAACTACCTCCACCGTTTCCTTGGGCGATTCATCGTTTTGGTATTGAATGTCCACGCGTTTTGTCACAGTGCGGAACCAAATTGATTCAGCCCGTTTCTTATGCTGATTTGTTCGCAGTGTTTCGATGGTTCACTGGGAATGAACCTATATCTTTTTACATGACTAAGTCGAACGTCATGGGCTTGTTGGCTCTGGCTTGTACCAACGTCATCTTCATATTCTCTGCCTCGTACTTCAGGAAAAAAGCATATAACATCTTTCTGACAACTCATTCCCTTTACATCATTCTTCTGCCCGCGGTGAGTGCCGTTTCAGAATATGAAACTCTAAAGTTTAACCACTTCAATTTTTTCACCCCAGATCTATATACACGCCCCTTCTACTCTACCGTTTCTTATCGCTCTCACGATACCCCTTGCCCTGGACAGAATACTTCGCATTTTCAAAACACAATATGTCACCGCCACTATCCGTCCGCTGCCTCGCTTGAATTCTACTCGCATCGAGATTGCAGGACTCAACGCTGGCTGGCGACCAGGACAATACGTCCGAGTCAGGGTTCTCTCCACCTCGCTTGGATGGTTCAGATGGCTCGAGTCACACCCGTTCACTATCTCGACCACGGCCATCACCGATGGTCTCCGTGTCGGTGACAGTGGTGTCGTGTTGATATGCAAAAAGTCAGGAACGTGGACGCGCAAGCTGTTTGACGCAGCAGCAAGGAGCACAAATGTTGAAGCAGAAAGACACCTGGACGGTGTAAAATCAATCAAGGTTTTGATCGAGGGCCCATACGGTAAGCAAACTCGACTTTGGAACAGCAAGTGTACATATAATGATGTTTTCCACAGGTGGTCCAGGCCATGCGATATATTCTTCGTATTCTGCGGCGGTATTGATTGCCGGCGGTAGTGGTATCACATTTGCGCTTTCTGTGATCCAGGATCTCGTACAGAAGGAGTTGCAAGGTCAAAGTCGTGTGAAGGCCATAACTCTCGTTTGGGTTGTCCAAAAACTAGGTCAGCCTTCAACATGGTATAGTCCTAAGCTTCTCTGATCATGATAATACGCCCCCTAGACGCCCTAACTGAATTGTTGCCACTCGCCACGCAACTCACCAATTTAACCCAGATTCTCTCAATCGATGTTCACTACACCCGTGCCCGGCAACCACCTTCCGTGAAACTCAATCGTTCTGAGAGTACTTCCAAGAAAAGGGTCACGGACAATCTTCCCACAGGCACGGTCGACCCATTGTTCCCCGAGATTCCGCGCGGGGTGCCTATAAGCCTACATGTTGGTCGCCCTAACCGTGAAGAATTCAAGAAAGCCGTAGAAGGCACTATAACACGTGCTGTGGGAAAAGATATCGATCGTGAGGAAGAACGAAGAGCAAATGGAGTACTCGTTGGTGTCTGTGGCCCAACTGGTATGGGAAAAGAGGTGAAGGATGCTGTTCATAGCATACACATGGCGAAGAAGTACCATGTCGGTGGTATCGATGTACACGAAGAGTATGTCCTTTCACTTGTTCCATCTAGATTGGATGATTTGACTATCGAACAACACAGGATTTTCGGATGGTAGTGCACTTCTCATTCAAATATTTGATATCGCTCGGATGATATTGTAGTTGCACTTCGATTTCTGCATAGGTTGAGGACATACCAAGTGTCGAGGTAGTTTGCTGGCAAACCGATAGATGTATAACAGATTAACAATTGTGAAACAAAATGGTACACCTGGTTGAGTGGGATCAAAAGGTTACAAGCAATGATCTTGAATAAATAGAAAACAAACAGAGCGCGCCATTTCGCCTATTAGGTGAGCATTTTTGAATGAGGACAATCTCGCCGCAACTTCGTTCCGGAAGCAGTCGACCACTGCCTTTTAGTTAGAACTGGTCAAGTACGCTCTTTCTTCTATTTGAGACAATGCGCATGCACGGCCAGCACGGGAATCAACGCCGTGCACAGTGTGTGAAGTCTCGGCCTTGATTCGTTGAGCACGTAAGCTAAGATCTCCACAGAGTCTATTCGAGTTTTGACTTAAGGCAGAGAATTGCGCAGTCAAAGGGGTAGATTGAAAAGAACTAAGACTCAAGATCATATGCACCTACCAGGGCGGAGCCGGTTGGGACGAGAGATTCATCGGCGGTGATCGCTATTGCTAAAGAAAAAGGCTGTATTGGACTGTTGGACAACAAGAGAAAGAGAGGGAAATATATGACCCGCCATAACCTGAGTATACGATGGTAAACCGAGAGACGCACCGTTAAATTGACCATCTAACCATCTTAAAATGGAGAAAAGGGTGTACGAGGAGATGCTCTCCAGACCATGTAGTACTGCAAAGAACATAGTAAGTAGTACTTGTTGTGATCAAGAAAGTTTGACCTGGCACTGGCAATTTCCTTCCAGTGAATCATTCTCCCAATGATGTTGTATTTATGTAGTAGGAGCCTGAGGACGATGAGGTACTTAGTTTGCCCACAGAGATATTACGTCGGTAGTAACGTAACGGTAGGAGGGTGTTCGTTCCCTCTCAGCTAAAATTAAAAGGACGGTTGGGGACAGACCTTACTCGGGAATTGATAGGTGTCATAGGTCCTACAGTTGTAGGAGTATCCGAGACCGGCCCCATCGAATCCTGTCTTAGCTGATAGACTTCGTCATAGAGCCTGTTGACGTTCGTCTCTGCCCTATCCTTCGCCATCCTCAGATGCTTTATCTCTTCCTCTAGTTCCTCAGCCCTCGCCAATGCTGCATCCTTTACTCTCAACTCTTCTTCAGCTTTTGCCAAAGCCTTATCTTTCTCCTCCCTCAGGGCCTCAACGCCTTCATATCCTCCTCAGCCTTTGCCAGGGCCTCCGCCATTTCCTCTTTCAAAACTGCCATTTCCCTCTCAACCTTCGCCAACGCCACATCCTTCTCTCCAATTTTCGCTGGCGATTCTTCGATTTGTTTCTGGTCTACTTTTTCCCGAAGCAACCTTAACACTATGCCGGTTGATGGCCGATCATTTGGTTCCTGCTCCCAGCATCGGGCGATGATATCCCACATGAAATCGGAATGGAACGACTCCATGCGATCCGGTCGCCCCCCCCTTCGTGACCTTGAGTAAAACAGCCATCTCGTTTGAGACTGATTTAAAAGGTACATCTCCAGACAGGATTTCCTAAAGACTGCATCGAAAACACGAATGAGCGTTAAATGAAGCATACGCACGTAACATGTCTTTGCATAAGCATATATATCAGACTCCTTCGTTGGAGTGGACGCATCCCCATCCAACATCTCAGGCGCCATCCAACGTGCAGTACCGCCTGCAGATGTGGCCGTGGTTTTCCAAAGTGTGTTGTCGATCAAAAACCGGCTCAGTCCAAAGTCACACAAGCACGCTTCACAACGATTGTTGATCAGCACGTTGACCTACTCGATGCACTGTCAGCGCTGACCACTTATGTCTCCTTAATGAAACTTGCCGCTTTGATGTCACCGTGGACGATTTCCGGTTGGGATGCTAAGACACCAGATTTAGTTTAAAATAAGAGGACCATTGCGTCGTACTGTGTAAGTAATGGAGTCCATTGATAATATCATACAATTGAAGCATGGGTGGAAACCGCGGATTGCGCGAACAGAACTCCTTTGCGTTGCCTAGCTTAAATCTAAACGTCATCTAGAAACAAAGAAAAACGGATTGCGAACCGTTCTCCATCCAAGGACACACGAAGGCAGGAACATTAGTATCGTCATTGATGCGGGCAATCCCCAAGAGTGGCAAAATATTCTCATGTTGGATGCTGCACCAAAGTGACAGCTCGCGCATGATGAGCTTCACGAAAGGTAGCAGCGGTCAGTAGTTGGAAATGGAGTGATTGACCAATCATGGACACCGCGTACTTTGAACCGTCGCTTTCGCTTTCAACCTTCATCGTTCAGCGGTACAACTTGGTCAATGATCTTTATGGCGATTATCTTTGGCGTAGTGTTGGCTGCTGCTGCGAGCCATCTGCCCTTCAAGTTGTAGACAGATCCGTAACCTCCTCTGCCGATGAGTTCAGTAGTAGGCTCGATTTGATCAGAGAGATCGGGAACAGTGGGTATTGGTAATTGGTCGTGAGGGAACAAATCAGACATCGTATGAGAAGTAAGGCACAGCTTATCATCCTGTCTTCCAAGTACTTAAATGAACCTGGCATCAGGCAAGTAGCGCTCAAACAGACGCAAATACCGCCGTGATATATTGTGCGCGTGACCAGCGCACAGACCATCTTCCGTTCTTCATGCTCCAACGATACACTACTCTCTGGACTAGCTACTTCGCATTTAGCGCTGCCTCGCTTGGATGGACATAAGAGGCGTGGGAAGAGCAATCAGAAATGAACCAGACCTCAAGGCCTCAAGGTAGGGCAGAGTGGGACTGAGCACTGGTTGGGTGCATATTGGATGCTGTGTATGTGGTGTGGTTGATGTGGGTAGGATAGGTAAGTCGAGTAAGGAGAATGGGGTGCATGGGGTAAGGTTGAGTGTGTATATGGAGGCGTGGATGAAGAGGATGACAGGCATGGTGTCTTGCATGTAAAGTGTACCCAGGGTTTTGCCACTAAGACTTGAAGTTCGCACAGGGTACTGGAGGGGGACAGTACAACATACGATAGTCCATTGATATGGCACAACCAACACCGCATCTACATGTGCTAGGTCCAACGATCTTACTCACTTCTGGACTATCGAAATAATATGAATCAAGGTAACCTTGTCCCGTTGCCTCCTTTGCCGTCCACGTTCTGGTTTAGGCAGCAGATCAGCTTGGTAATGGATAACTGTCCCAAACCGTTTGTTCAAGTTCTCGTTTTTGTGTCCGCGTCGACGAAGAAGTGTGGAGAGCCTGTTGTTGGGGTCGTGGGATAATCATTATGGAGGGGGACAAATAGTAGAGACTCAGAGGGTCTGTTCAATCCCGTGGCAGAAGCACCATGCAATTCGTTCCCACTGGAGAACGTACGTGTACTCGTTAAAGTCGGCTTCCCTAGCTTCGACTCCTCGTGTCGCATCTAAATCAAGAGGCGGTGTAACCAGGGAAAGGGAGAACAAGTGGGGGCTGTTGCGGTTGAGGTTGAGGTTGCTGCGGCTGACGCTGTGGATAGTGAAACTGAGGAGACTGGGCCGAGAATAAACCTGGAGTGTTGTATCTGATGAGGTTCAGACTGTGAAGGAAGGGTCGACATCGACGAATATATGGTTCTCAATTTCAAGAATAGATACTCGACTGCATCACCACATCGCTCTTAAGCCTTTTTCTGCGCATCCATGACTTCCTTCACGACCTCAGGGGACATTCTGCTTCTTGGCTGTCTACCAAACACATACCGTTTTGAGAAGAAGCTCATATTCTCCGTCAACGAACCGAGTTGCGGTTTGGATATGCTTTCCTGGGATGAGCTGTTGCTCCTAATGCTTTCCGGTCGTCCTTCGTCAGTCTCCTTCTCCTTTTTCAAACCCCCCGTCTCTTCCTCGGCCCTTGTCGATGCTTCGTCTTTCTCTTTTCTCAAGGCTTTCAAATCTTCTTTGGCCTTTGCCAAAGCCTCCTTCAAAGTCTTCAGATCGTCCTCGTCCTTCGCCATTTGCTCCTTCAAAAGTGCCATTTCCTTCTCAACCTTCGCCAACGCCGCATCCTTCTCTCCAATTTTCGCTAGCGCTTCTTCAATTTCCTTCCAGTCTACTCTTGACCGAAGCAACTCCATCACCTTTTCTGTTGATAGGCGATCCTCTGGTTTCTGCTCCCAACATCGTGTTATGATATCCCACATGAAATCGGAACGGAATGACTCCATGCGATTCGGTCGCTGACCTTTCGTGACCTTGATTGGAATAGCCATGTCGTTTGAGACTGATTTAAAAGGTACATCTCCAGACAAAATTTCCTGAAACCAGCGTCGAAAACACGAATGGGAGTTAAACGAAGCATACGCACGTAGCATGTCATTGCATAAGCATATATATCAGACTCCTTCGTTGGAGTGGATGCATCCCCATTCATCAACTCAGGCGCCATCCAACGTACAGTACCGACTGCATGTGTAGCCGTGGTCTTCCACAGTGTGTTGTCGATTAAAAATCGGCTGAGTCCAAAGTCACACAAGCACGCTTCACAACGGTTGTTGATCAGCACGTTGACCTACTCGATGCACTGTTAGCGCTGACTACCCGTGTCTCCTTAATGAAACTTGCCGCTTTGATGTCACCGTGGACGATTTCCGGTTGGGATGCTAAGACATCAGGATTAGTTTAATAGATGAGAAGTACCAATTGTGTCATACTGTATAAGTAATGGAGCCCGTTGATAATGTCATACAGTATAAGCATGGGTGGAAACCGCGGATTGCGCGAACAGAACTCCTTTGCGTTGCCTAACTTATAAATAAACGTCTAGAAACAAAGAAAAACGGATTGCGAACCGTTCTCCATCCAAGGACACACGAAGGCAGGAACGTTAGTATCACCATTAATGCGGGAAATCCCCAAGAGTGGTAAAATATTCTCATGTTGGATGCTGCACCAAAGTGACAGCTCGCGCGTGATTTGCTTCACGAATGGTACCAGCGATTAGTAGTTGGAAAGGGTGATTAACCAATCATGGACACTACGTACTCTGAATCGCCTTGTTCGCTCTTCCTCGTCTCTCAGCGGTACGAGTTCAATGATCTTTATTGCGATTGTTGCTGATGTGGCGTTGGCTGCCGCGCCGAGCCATCTGCCCTTGTAGACAGATCCATAACCTCCTCTGCCGATGAGTTCAGTAGTACCCTCGATTTGATCGGAGAGATCGGGAACAGTAGATATCGGTAATTGGCCGTAAGGGAACAAATCAGACATCGTATGAGAAACGAGGCAAAGACTCCCATGTTCATACTAGTAGTTGACCTACAAGTATAGCGCTCAAACAAACATAAATACTGCCTTGTTGTACCCTGTTGTACCGCACGTCCTCTACTTACAGGCTACCGGTTACCACTTCCATACAGGCTGAAGCGCTGACTCTCCGTTCGTCACTCTCACGATACCCTATTCTCTGGACTTGACACAGGTCAGATGGACACATTCACTATTTCGACTGCGGCCATCACCAATGGACTCCGGCTGTTGATACAGTTGATATCTCAAAGTCAGGAACGTGGACGCGCAAGCCGCAGCAAGGAGCCCAAATATTGAAATGAAGAGAAACCTGGAGGTTGGAAAATTATTCAAGGTTTTAATCGAGGGCCCATACGGTAAGTAAACGCGGCTTTGGAACAGCAAGTGTATACTGAGGTTCGCCACCAGCTCGAATTCTGCGGTGGTATTAATTCCCGGCCGTAGCGGTATCACATTTTGCATGCTGTGATCCAAGATCTCGTGCAGAAGGACTTGCAGGATCAAAGTCGTGTCAAGGCAATTACTCTTGATTGGGTTGTTCAAAATCTATGGAAAGCATTGTCCTAATCTTCTCTGATAATGATAACACTCCTACACTACACCCGCACCCGGCAACAACTCAATCATTCCAAGAGAAGGGCCACGAATAGTCCTCCTACAGCAATGGTCATTTCCCGAGATTCCTCGCGCAGTATCTATTAGCCTACACGTTTGTCAAATAATTCAACATAGCGATAGAAAGTTCTATAACATGTGCTGTTGGAAATAAACTAAATAAACCCCGGAAAACCCATTCGCGTATATCATTGATATTTTTGGATTTCTCCAGCACTACACACGGTCCAAATGGTCAGCTGCGATAAGCTTCGAATCAGCTTTCAAGCTTCAAGTGTTGATCAAAGCTGGTCTATATAAGGACGAGAAACAGGTGGCAGAAAGCATCCGAAATATAGTTCTTGCATCTCCTTGCAATCTGCTATTCTAACTAAACTGTAACTATACTGGCCATCTTCCAATCCGAATCTGTTCTCTTCACCATGCTGTTGCTACGACGTCCTTAAGTGCTGGCTCTGCCTCATTTCCTCCATGCCTTTTGCTTGTACGACATCTCCTGATCATGGTTCTTTGCCTGTATGTCATTAATATGCTTTATGTCGTACATTGATCGCCCCATCATGTTGTATTTAAGCGAACATTTCCTTTTTGTTTCCTTTCTCGTAGTGTATCACTGCATTTTCCGTACAGATATAGATATTCATCTCGGGAACAAGAAAAGATGAATTCACACTGGTGAGCGCAGGCTGGGTATGCAACCGAGTATCAACCCCGGTATCTACTACCCAGCCTCGGGAGCAGTTAGCTGTTATTGTCCAGCCTCGTTTATCATCGTAGGCTGCGCCGCAGCCACCGGATCTTCCTTACACGGATGAAAATCATCCCACGATCCTCGGACTATGCATGCTTCTCGAAATTCCTCTATAGTCAGCCTCTCTGCACAATGCTCCTCAAAGGGGTTCAAGCATTCTTCCATTGCGAAATGATGGGTTTTCGCCTCGTGGCAAGAACCAAAAATAGCGCCTTAATCACCTTATCCGGGAATAAAGGAAAGCCTGGGACGCAAGGCACCACCGCTTTCAACCTTCGACAGCTTCCTTTACCCAATGCTCCTGTAACCCTTTCGAGGCTTACCAGCTTCCTTCTATCATCGGCCTTTTTACACCCTGCAAGACACGGGTTCTTTCCTTTCCTCGTCTCTCCTTGCCAAACCTTTTTAACATTTCAACACCCTTCATCACGCCTTTTGCAGACATGGCAAATATCTCCACTGATTCTTCAGATTCAACCGTCATCTCCCTACCCGGTGACGGTGTATCGACTTTGACCTATCAACTCGACCCACAAGTTCTCGTTTACCGCTTGGACATCGCCATAGCTGCTTTCCTTTGTTTTATTGTTTTGCTGCGGCTGCCACGTGGTATTGGCAGGTTTTGGAGAGCTTACGAATGGTCCGACGGTCATTTCCTTGGGTACACACGCGTTCGAGAACGAGTTAGACGCAAAGGCAGTACCAGGCTTGACAGAGAACCGTCTTCAAAGTCCCGCAGTGGTCACCACCATTCTGTTGAACAGAAGATCCCTGGAGGTTATGTCCCCGAATCGAACGAATCGCACACGCTCAACAACCACGCCGGGTTCTCTGCCCAACGACTCGACAAGAATGGAAACGTCGTTCAACCCTCTTACCCTCCTCATATCGTTTCCTGTCCTGCACTTTTACGTCCCCTAGCGAATTTCCTCCATCTTTCTTTTATCCCGCCGTATTCAAATCTTCAACTCGTCATCATGATGGCTTATTTCGTCGCCTTGTTCTATACATATGCATATCAATCCAACATCTTCACCGACGGGACACATGCGGCGTGGATCGCTGCTTCTCAATTACCATTTGTATTTGCGTTTGCTGCCAAGAATAACGTCTTGGCATGGCTTCTTGGTCTTGGGTACCAACATGTACGTCTTTTTCTTTTTCTTGTTTTGTTTATTCTGACTGATATTCTCTTTGACACTAGCTCAATTACCTTCATCGTTTCGCTGGACGACTGGTCGTCATCGCCGCCAACATTCATGCAATTGATTATTGTGCGCGGTTTCTATTCTTGTCATCACTATACGTTTCTTACTCTTTTGTTATTCCAAGTCTACAAATGGTCCCTCGAGGGCACGTTATGGACTTCTTTGTCCAAGCCATCGAACGTTTGGGGCATGATAATGCTCGCATGTTTTGACATCATCTTTCTCTCCTCCTTGTCGATATGGAGAACGAAGGCGTACAGCTTTTTCATGACGACCCATTTCTTGTGTTACGTCATCATCGTTCCTGCGGTGAGCCTCAACCCATCTAGCAAGAACTGTAGTAGCTAATCATCGGAACCAAATTTTCAGCTATACTTCCACTATCCCGATACTCTACCTTTCATCATCGGCCTCTCTGTACCATACTGTCTAGACTACCTCTTTCGCCTGCTCAAAACACGTGTAGAAACAGCCATCATTCGACCTTTACCTGGTCTCGGAGCTACACGCATTGAGATTCCCAGCATCAATTCGGGATGGCGAGCGGGCCAGTATGTTCGGATTCGTGTCCTTTCTGGAAGGCTTGGCTGGTTCCGTTGGACGGAGTCTCATCCGTTTACTATCGCCAGTGCTCCTGTCATGTCGAAGAAACAGGGTATAACCGTAGGCGACAGAGGACTTGTTTTAATATGTAAGAAGACGGGAACGTGGACGGACAGGCTGCTCAATATGGCAAGAAGACGTAATTTTGCTGAGATGGAAGCTGGAGGCCGAGGGGCGGTCAAAGTTTTGATTGAGGGTCCCTATGGTATGTTGTATCCCTCCTCATTCAAGTTCAACTCGAATCTAATGACCTCTTGTATTGCAGGCGGGCCAGGGCACGCAATCTTTGCCTCATACTCATCCGTTGTCATGGTTGTCGGAGGAAGCGGTATCACGTTCGGTCTTTCAGTGATTCAAGACCTTGTACAAAAGGACCTGCAAGCCCAAAGTCGCGTCAAGGCAATGCACCTTATTTGGATGATCCAAGGTCCAGGTGTGTATTCCCACCTGCTCACATACCAAGCCTACTGACACTGGTGTTACTCTGAAAACAGACGCGATAACACCACTGCTTCCGCTCTTCACCGCATTAGTCTCTTCGTGTCCCACACTCTCAATATCAATATATTACACCCGAGCCCAAGCTCAGGGACTACCTAACAGATCCAACTCAACAAAAAGCGACAAGAAACGCCGTCCCGGTGCCGAATCAAGCTCTGCTTCTCCTCCTTCGTTGCCCGTCATTCCACGGGGAATGCCTATAACTCTCCTTGCTGGCCGTCCGTGTCAAGCAGAGCTTGTCAGAGCTGTTGAAGGTGCCGTCGCACATGCCGTTAGTATCGGCAGTGGCGCGTGCGATAAGAACGGCAGGATTCAAGAAGACGAGAGAGGTATCAACGGAGTTCTCGTTGGGATCTGCGGTCCGGAAGGACTGAGGAAGGACGTCAATCGTGCTGTAAACTCTATCGATTCGGCGAGGAAGCAGCAGGTTTGTGGGATTGAAGTGTTTGAAGAGTATGTGTCCTATTCTGGTGTAACGAATGGGTTTACTGACTTCTAATCCTATTATAGAACGTTTGGGTTTTAAAGCTTGAAGCTTGTAGCTCAACTTGTATATTTTCCTTTTTATTATCGCTGGCGTATAAGTATTCCGCGCTTGGTCGTCGTTTATTTACTTGATTCATAGATGATTCATTGCAGTCTTGCACAGTCACTCGCACGCATTGTATGTAGCAATGTTGTATCGACGCTGGATGCGTAATACATCGAATTCATGGTTGTAAGCTACCTCTCTTCTTTTTTGTACAGGGAGTCGCGTCGTGATAGCTTACCCGCACCTCGCGTGCTGAGAATCACAATAACCTCCCCATGCTGTATGGGCCTGTACTCTTTTTTTGTTGATGCAGGCATGACTTGATGGCTGGTCAGAGTATTGTTGCCGATTGAAGGCTCTGAGACACTCGTAAGCTAAAGGAGAAGGAAGGACTTGATAAACATAATAACTACAGCTGTCCACTTTTTCATGAGACTAGAAGCTCTGGCGCAAATAGAAAGGCCAGCACGTTCGTTACTTAGGGGAATGCAGCGGAGAAAATGAGGGAACGTGATGAAAATTTATGTAACTTGCGTGCTCTAAAGTTAGAATGGTACCATCATCCATATTGATCGGCGCTTATCGTCAGCGCGTCAAATTTCGACACGGACAGTTTAAGCGCATCGGGTTCCAAGTTCTGAACTCTTGAACCAGATAGTTAGCAGTGCCTTCGTTGCGCTGTGTGCTGGTTGAGATTATCAAACGTCCCCACATTTTAAAACTCCGCAACCTTCCGTCTTATACATACTCACATGGAACTACGGCACAGTGAGATGGTCATCCAAATTGAAGAACAGAACAAGAGCTGACGTATTGAATGGTTCTCTGCACTTATCCAATTACTCATTAACCGAAGAGGCTTTAAAGCGGATGGTGCAAAGTGAGCACGCGAACGGATACGAACGTGTGGGTTCGCTTGGGTTCGTCGTCAGGATAGCCGAAGCTATCTGTTTCAAGGCTATGGACGGTATAGCGTAATCGGGCTTCCCCTGCTATAAAAGACGCATGGTTGCCAGCAGCACATCCAAGTCCGACCATGCGCCTCACAATTGCTGCTGCACTGTCCGTGCTCTCAGCGCTTTCGTCCGTTCGTGCACAGTCAACAACGACCGGTTTCGTCAACGGGAGCCCTGTTATCCTTTCGGCATTCCCAAGCGCAACTGCTGCTGCTTCTAACAACACAGCCGTCCCTGATGCACCCACGGGCAAGGTGTTCAAGTACTTCCTGCAAATTTGGCTCGAGAATGAGGCATGCATGGACCTTTCTACGTTGGAATGATTATCTTGCTCACCTCATTTGAAAAACTAGGATTATGATACCATTCTTACGCTCCCGCAATTCCAAGCGATCGCCGAGCAGGGCATTCTGATGACGAACTACAATGCCATCACCCATCCTTCTCAGCCCAATTATGTAGCTGCTGTCGCCGGCACCAACTTTGGTATCAACGACGACGGCTATTACGATATTCCCGCTAACGAATCCTCGGTTTTCGATTTGCTCGAGAACAAGGGATTGAAGTGGAAGGCATACAACGAAGATATTCCCGATTCAGGATACACGGCCTACTCCGCTAACAACGGGTCGTACGTCCGCAAGCACAACCCTGCTATCATTTTCGACAACATTGGCTTGAACCAGACACGATCTGCCAACGTCGTTTCCGGTGAGTTAATCCGCTAATTCCTCGGCCCGTTCCATGGCTCATTGATCCCAGCCGCCCAATTCAAAGTCGACATCCAAAACAATAACGTCCCGGCTTACTCCTTCTACACTCCCAACATCACCAACGATGGACACAACACGGACGGCACGTTCGCAGGAAACTGGCTCGACGGATTCCTCAAATCTACCATCGCCAACGCCACTTTCGTCGAGGATGCTTTGATCCTCATCACATTCGATGAGAGCGAGACTTACACGGAACGTAACCAAATCTGGACCTGTCTCATCGGTGGTGTTATTCCACAAAACCTCAAGAACACGACCGACGACACGTTCTACACCCACTACTCTGCTCTTCACACCGTCGAGCTCAACTGGGACCTCGGTGATTTAGGCAAGGGTGACACTAACAAAACGCTCTCCAATGTCTTCGCCTTCGCCGCCCCAGCTCTTGGGTACTCCAACGTCAACGTGACAGATATTCCTTTCTTGAACAACACGATCACGGGTATCTTGACGAACAACTCGTGGAATGCCACATCGTCCGGTAACAGCTCCAGCTCAAGCGGCGGTTCTGGTGGATCCCAGGGCAATGGTTCCGTTGGTGCTGTTCACGTCCCGGTCGCAGCTGCGATCTTCGCAGTCCTTGCCGCTTTCGTCCCATACTTATTTTGAAAAAGGGATCATGAATGATTCAAAAAATATTTTGCAGATCACTCTCACGCTATCATTCATGTCCTGACACAAGACGATGGTAGTTTATAATTTGTCGTGTCTACGAAGATTACTAATGAGATCTAACACTGCACCGTATTATTCATTGCTCCGTTCAGTCAGTCTATACTCGTGTCTTGCCAACACTGCACCAGCTGTGGCCCTGTTTGCTTGAATTGAGAGTGAGTCTCGCCATCCAGCCAGGGCATTATGCTGTAAACGGATAATCATTAATCCACTTTTAGTAACGTGAGAAGCTATCTAATCAAAAATAATACTTGTAATCCCCACGACATTCTATCAAGCTGTGCGATGATTTCTGATGAACAGGACTCAGTGTTTGTACCTCCATCCTCACGGTTCCTTTGCTAGCAATGAGCTGCAATGACATACGTAACTGCCGCACCCTTTCAAGTATGTTGTCTAGCTGTGCATCGACAGTTTTTCTGTGCACCTGGGCCACCCTTCACCTGGATGTCCCGGAAGATCCAGATGAGCCTGGGACGAAGAGCTTGTTGAAGCGCATCGGTTGGACCATCGTCGCATTCCTTGCACCAGAAGTCATTCTGTTCATGGCATTGGAAGACTGGACAGACAGTTGTGGCTATTTAGCGGAGATTTCCGGTGAGGTTCAGAGGAAAACTGATAGTTAGGCTTGCTTCTGACTCCGCTCGCTATAGAGAAATATCCCAACCATGGTTGGACGGAAACGCATGCTTTATTTGCACGTATGGGGGGCTTTCGCTTGGTCAAACCAGATGGTTCTAAGCAGCCGCTCCGCAAAGCAGGTTTCATCGAGGCAGTCAAAAAGGGACAGATTGATATTCCGAAGATATCGTTAAAGGAAATCCAAGAAAAGAGCAAAAGCGACAATTTCGCGAAAATCATCGCTGTTTTCCAAACAATGTGGTTCTTACTTCAAACCATGAATCGCGCTGTGAACGGCTATCAATTGACGCAGCTGGAGCTATCCACATCCGCATATGTGCTGCTCTACCTGTTGATATCCTGGTGTTGGTGGAACAAGCCGGTGGATGTTCGATTCCCGATCGATGTGCGCTCAAATGCGAACGGAGACAGTACCACCGCTACAGGAGAGGACGATAACCAAGCAGACAAAGGAACCGATGATGAATTACAAAGAAAGCGACAGCGATTACCTATTCGAGTTCGAATGGGGGCATACTTCGCCAAAACAGGGAATTGGACGCTACTCAAGTCTTTGTTTATGAGCATCCTGTACCTTACTGCCGGTGGGCTGTTTGGGGCTATACATTGTCTGGCGTGGAAATGGCCTTGCAGTTCCAACAGTCTCTGGCAGATCTCAGCGGTATATGTGACCGTCTTCCCTGACGCTTCCCTCGTCCTTGCTTGGTTCCTCCAAGATCACAAGTCTGGATTTTTTATCACAGTTATCCTGTCACTCGTTTATATCGCTGCGAGAGTATCTTTACTGGTACTCACATTTCTCGCACTCCGTTCTCTTCCGCCCGGAATCTTCTTTACACCCTCATGGACCATTCACATACCGCATATAGGATAGTCACGACTCGGAAATTCTACTTTTTGTAATCAGTATCCACGCACAAGCAATGTACTCATTTGAACAATATATACACGATGGCGGTTGCATTACAGGAATCAAAATCCCATTCATGCAAGCGCAATTGCAGACAACTCGCCAATATCAATGTAATTCTGTGTTGAGCCTGTTGACAGGCGTGAAAGCATATGGCGTCAAGGTAAAAGTGACTCTCGACAACCTGGCATAGTGAAATTTACCACAGGACGTTGCCAACCTTCTACTCACCTGTCTATGTACCTGCTCGATGATTTTTACCTGTCGAGAAATCAGATACCCACTCCAGACGGCTTTAGCTAAGCATAGAAGAAGGGTCAATAGTTGTTCCCTCGTTTTCCAGCACACGCACGACGGATCATACGGACGGTTTACCAAGGTCCGACGCCCTTGTCAGGGATTCTGAAGTGGGATTTACTGACGTCGTCTAGTACGATGATGACAGATTGTGAGGAACGATCATAGGAACGGGTAAGAGGGCTGTGCAAAGTCGACGAACGTGCTCGGTTATAATTATATCTTGCGGCGCGCCTCAGATGTCTTGAGTGTCCTCAAGCTGTCCCAGAGGCCAAAATGTCTAAGCTGTCGTCCGCTAAGTTCTGAAAATCCCTCTGCGGTCCATGGAGATCGGAGCCCAATAGCAATTCAATCTCAGACAGTCCCCGTCCTAATTACCAATTCAAGACAGAAACGTTCTAAAACAAAGATGACCAACGTTGACTGTTGCATAACCTCTTTGCGGACTCAGGTATGAACATGGGAACGGATACGGGCAAACTGAGTTCCATACCCTGCTGCATCTATAAGAACACGCCAATGAACAGTTCCTGATACCAAAACCGCTTCGTCATGCGTAGCATCACAATCGCAACTGCTCTCTCAGCGCTTTTGGCGCTCCCGTCTGTTCATGCTCAGTCGGGGTCGACCACCCTCCCTATCCTTTCGGCTTTTCCAAGTGCAACTGCCGCTGCTCTTAACAACGCACCCGCTGCTGGTGCTCCGACCGGCAAGGTGTTCAAGTACTTCGTGCAAATTTGGCTCGAAAACCAGGTATGTTTGCACTTACTACGCTTTGGAAATTCGCCTTTTGATTACAAATTAATAGGATTATAGCACCATTTTCTCGCTTCCTCAATTCCAAGCAGTCGCCCAGCGGGGCATTACCTTGACAAATTACAACGCTATTACCCATCCTTCCGAACCCAACTACGTGGCTTCTGTCGCTGGTAGTAACCTTGGTATCACCAACGACGACTATTACGACGTTCCCGCGAACGAATCCACTATTTTCGATCTGATTGAGCAGAAAGGATTGAAATGGAAGGCATACAACGAAGATATTCCTGCCCCAGGTTACACTGGCTTCCTCGCTCATAATGGGTCCTACGTCCGCAAGCACAATCCCGCTATCATCTTCGATAGCATCGGTTTGAACCAGACAAGGTCTGCCAACGTTGTTTCAGGTGGGTCCACTTACTCTTACTTACTCAACCCTCTGTACTCATTGATCTCCTTTCATGTCTACAGCGGCACAATTCGTAATTGACATCCAAAATAATAACATTCCTGCCTATTCTTTCTATACCCCCAATATGACGAACGATGGCCATGACACGAACGGCACGTTCGCAGGAAACTGGCTTGATTCATTCCTCCAAACCACCATCGCCAATGCCTCTTTCGTCCAAGAGGCTCTGATTCTCATCACTTTTGATGAGAATGAGACTTACACGATTCGTAATCAAGTCTGGTCATGTCTTATCGGTGGCGTTATCCCCCAGAACCTCTGGAACACGACGGACAACACTTTTTATACCCACTACTCCGCTCTCAGTACAGTTGAGCTCAACTGGGGCCTTGGTAATCTGGGAAAGGGTGACACGAACACAACTCTCTCTAACGTCTTCGCATTCGCTGCCCCAGCTCTTGGATACACCAACGTCAATGTCTCGAATCCACCCTTTTTGAATAACTCAATCACGGGAATTTTGACGAACAACTCATGGAACGAAACGCATACATCTAGCAGTGCGTCTAGCGCAGCTACTGGAACCACTGGCAACGGATCCATTGGCGCTGCTCGTATTTCGGCTGCCGCCATTCTCAGCGCATTCGTGGCTGGGGTCTTACCATACTTATTCTGAAAAGGCACCATCATTACCGTGGTCTTGGAGG